>JAUJYZ010000413.1:0-226552 GCA_033675265.1 Actinostola sp. cb2023 | reverse complement strand
GACACGTACGTTAGTTTGTCACTTATCCTCCACCATTGATTGCAGCTCTATAAACGTTTCATAAGTCCCTATCACAACTTGTACCCCTTTCATTTATTTTGCATTCCCTTTTGCTGTTTGCCCTGCCCCGTTCATCTCATTCTTTCAACCCTCCCTTTTCTCCAAAAATTTCATCACTGATACCTTTTTGTCCTACATGTATTTCCCTTTACACCCCTTGATGCATTCGTTTCACCACGGGGGTTTCACCACCCATCTCTTACTCCTCCCATTCATTTCCCATCCTCCCATCCAAAGACGGTACCTTATCGAAGTCGAGCAACATTTTCCCACGTTTTCGGAATGGACGATGGAAACATTCAATCTGTTCACAGTCATCTTGATTCAGCAAAAGCTCGCCGAACATTTCGTAGATCGGTCCTGTTAAAGGTTTCAGAGGTGAGCCACGTATTCGTAAAACCTTGAATATTTCACAAATCAAAACACAAAAGTCCAGTCCATTCCGATGCGGAGTTTTTCTTCAAGTTTTCTCTGTTCTTGTAGTGTTCCTGAACTCGCTTGAGCAAAATGACGAAATTTCCCCCCAACTTCATCCAGCGAACTAAGCTCGTTGCCAAGTCCGGCTATTTTGGTAGCAAACTCGTTTTCTTTTCAAAAACCTTTTGATACAATATATCGATGACTGGAAGATACTGATCGTCTGATGTGGTTAAAACTTTAGCTCTCTTGGAAAGATCAGTGATCAACGTCACTGCTTGATGTCAACTTAAGGCTTCTGAAATCTCCACAAAGATCATCGAACAGATCAACTGGCGACGGCGCAATAGGTTCTTTACTCTCTTCACTTTGTGTTTTTGGAGAAGGGATGCCGTTTGAGGTTGGTCCAGGTCGATTTTCTGACGAACTAGTCCCTCTACCTCGTCCACGACCTCGACCCGCCATTTTGACTGTATCAATAAACATCCTCACGCACGTGTATGACAAAATTAATCCTTAGGGAGGGAAGGTACAGTATGTAATAAAATAGACTTACAATAATGAATATGTTAAAAATAGATAAGTAAAAACAATTTAGCACAAGAAGAGAAAGAATACAATATATATAAAATGTTATTTATATAGTGAAAAACATATATCAATATACTATTAATTCTGATAATCATTTACAAAGGTAATGTTAATACAGGTCTCTACTCTCCCTCCCCATAGTTATTTTGGAAAAACGGTTCTTCCCATGTGCCAATGCAACCGTATTCAAGATGGCGCTCCGAAGTGGAGTCCGCGGAGTAAGCAAAACTTGATATTTTTATGTCCTCTGAGGACCCAGTAATTGATATATTACTCCACATAGCTTCAACATAGTGTGTTACTGCAATATGGAGAAGTTCTATTGTAAAGTTTTGGTTGAAATGTTTGTGTTTTTCTACATCTATTCACCAGTGTCATAAGATTTGATTCAACAATTCCTCAAGAAAGCAGTTTACAAAGAACTCTTGCTACACTGCAGGTAGTTTGATCATTACTCGATATCAAGTGATGTGAAATGTAATGGTTTATGTAAGAAGGAGAAGTTTGCATCACATACTGAAGCTGGACAATAATATTGAACATTTTACTGCATTCAATATTGGAAGAATGTCAGTCTCTTTGTAAAAAAATACATATAAAGTTTAAAGCTTATAAGTAGCTTATAAAGTGTATACACAACTAATTTAAAAAAACATTGTTTTGTTGCATATTGTATATTGCATTCCCAGACTGAAGTGCATTATGGGATTATGGACTGAATCAATACATGTTGTTTGGTGCATTGCCAAACACATGTTTTGCTCCCCCTCCCCCCTAGCAAGGCGAAAATGATACCAAAAAAAAAAGTACTGAGAAACTGCACTATTTTTATTTATTTTTTTGTGCTTGGTGTTTTTTATTTCTGTTAAATACAGTGTTTGTACATACTGTCCCCCTTTGAATTTTGGGTTTATGTACGACGGCCCCTGCCGAAACTGAGATCATGGTTGATTGTCAGGGCTTCCCTGATATTTGTTTGCGGGTTTTGGAACCCCAAAAATAGAAGAGAAAACACATGTATTGATCAAGTCCATAATGCACTTTGGTCTGGGAATGCAATATGAAATATACAACAAAACCTAGGACGAGGTTTTTTTTTTTTGTGAATTTTTTTTTTTTTTTTTTTTGTTTTTGTCGTTTTTTGAATTAGCTGTACATAGAATGCATGTTTTCATTGATTTTCAGGAGGAAACAAGCATAACCCTCAACACTGTTGATAGCGTGGAGAGTTTTGTAACAGAAATCAACTGTGGTCACTGGGATACTGTGTTAAACTGCAATACAATCACTGAAACTACCAGATAAAACCCTCATTGATCTATATGAACAGGTAACGGTTATTTACTCCATCCTGGCCACGGTTGCATGAAGGGTGGTTAACGCACTATCCAATGGTTAAAATTTATAAACTGCATCAGTTTTATCCATTGGATAGGACTTATCTGGTGGATAGCGCTATTCACCTTTCGTGCAAACTGGGCTAGGTGTATAATGGGTTTGTGTATTTAATGGGTCAGCGTATAACATAAAGGTGTATTATTGGGTACATTGTACATGTTGGTGTATATACAATGGCCAATGGGTAACCGGTGCATGTTAGTCTAAGAGTATATAAATCTAACTAAATGATGGGTTCGAGTAATCTGTAATGGACTAGTATTCTTTCCATGGGAAGACATTACTAGTAAGTACCCGGGTCATTCCACAGTAAGTCGTCTGTTGCGGAGACTACATTCAGAGACCTTTCCCATTACATATCTTGAAATCTAGACTGCATAGGAGATCCATTCCACTTTTGTATGGTGGATGTCTATTAGAGCTATGAACAAGAGTAGTGTGATTCACCCCTAATCACATGATTGGAATGTCACACTAAAGTTTATATGGCTGTTGCGGAGACTACACAGAAAAAATGTTTTATTTTCGATACGTCACACTAATGTGAAAAAGTTCTCTGAATCTATGATAAAACTGAAATGTCTGTCTGCTTTACACTAAAGGGCTTTCTATCTAGCTTATATAAATGCCAAAACATTTAACATCTAGTCCTCATATTCCCATCATAACCCATAATTTTAAATGATGGTGCTGTTGCGGAGACTACGTTGCGGAGACTACATCAGGTACTTTGATTCAAATGCAGCAATAACAACAAGGACTAAGCAGTTAAAGAACAAATTTTGAAGTTTGAGCACAATGTGACAATATCATAAGCAAAATTCAATTACTATAATGAGTAAAAGACACAATGCAATCAATGAAGTCCATGTACAGATTCTGTCAATTTGCTCGATCCAGTCGATTATACCACACTACACATCAAGTAATCTGAATCTGGATAATTTACAGTGTCTGTCTGTCTTAAACTTTAGGGCAGCTATTGGTGATTCTCATTGGTCATTTGTTCATTTGTCCATTCATTCATTTGTTCATTCACTTGTTTCATTCATTCATTTGTTCATTCATTTGTTCGCTCATTCATTTGTTCGCTCATTCATTTGTTCATTCATTCATTTGTTCATTCTTTCATTTGTTCGTTCGTTCATTTGTTCATTCATTCATTTGTTCGTTCATTCATTTGTTCATTTGTTCATTCTTTCATTTGTTCATTCATTCATTTGTTTGTTTGTTCATTTGTTCATTCGTTCATTTGTTCATTCATTCATTTGTTCGTTCATTTGTTCGTTCATTCATTTGTTCATTCATTTGTTCATTCTTTCATTTGTTCATTCATTCATTTGTTCGTTCATTTGTTCATTCATTCATTTGTTCATTCATTCATTTGTTCATTCATTCATTTGTTCATTCATTCATTTGTTCATTCATTCATTTGTTCATTCTTTCATTTGTTCATTCATTCATTTGTTCGTTCATTTGTTCGTTCATTCATTTGTTCATTCATTTCTTTTCTGTACATGCAGTGTTGTTGCAATGGAGAGCCATCATTATGGTGTAGGGCAGACAATCACTATGAGACTTATGAAGAAAATGAAGGTAAAGAATACTAAATATTACTGGAATAGTTTATTCTTTTATTTGTGTAAATACGGTACCAGTTTTACTATACAATGATACATTTACTTGTAGAACACCACCTTAGCTTTACCCAAGTCTCAGTGGCAAGAGAGAGACATGAAACCATTCAAGATCAATGGTTAGTGGGTTTGTTCACAATACTTACATGCACAGCTGTATGCACTTGTGATCTAGAGATGTATTGACAAATAACCAACCATTGATTGGACTAACACCATAAAACTGCATTATTTCGTTCAGACTCAGTTGACACTTGTTACTCAAAGCTTCTGTTGGCTTCGCATGTTGATGTACTAAACCAGGTTTGTCAAATATTATTGGAAATATCATTCAGTATTCTAGATCTCCTTTTGAATTAAATTGCATTGTAGTTCTTACAATATTATATACAGAAATTAGTAGTTTTTTTGTAAGTTTGTTTTTAATTGTAAGGCGCTATTGGATTTTTGGCTAAATTAAAATTGAGGCTGTGGGTCAGTGGTCGCATGTTATGTGTGGGGTGCACTCCAGCACATGCAGGGCCTCTCAATCAGATCAGCGCTGATTGATTCTCTCTTGACGGCGCTCGAAAAAATAATGTTATATAAATAGATTATCATTATTAGTATTATTATCTCTACATGGTACTTAGTAATTCACAAAATCCCATACTGGGAATTCCTGCACAACGAACATCTTCAATTTACTGGATTGATAGAATCATAATAATCAGGTTTAAAACTACAATACTGTCAAATACTTTGTCACTAGTTTTCAGACTAGTTTTTTCTATTTCTTCAGTATTGTATTTGTTTTATGTTCATATTTTGTTCATATTTTTCCAGATCATAGAGACAGAGGAAACTGCCTTGAATGTCCAACTCACAGAAGCCAAACTAGAAGAGGTACTTATGGTATAGTATAACTCATGTCTAGTCACTAGTCTCAAAATGTTATTCTATACAAACAGGGCTTATGGTAGGATGCGGGGAACAAAAATCAAAATTATGTGGAATTTTTTTGGCAAATTATTTTTTGGCAAATTATGTGGGGAAAATCGCGAATTATGCAGAAAATTATGCGGGATGACGTCATACATTTTTTAGCAGAAATACAATTGTTTTATCGTGTTTCACTTCAAACAAGCTTATGTTGCTTCAAATTAGAGGCAATTTCTCTTGCATGCTTCATTCCTGTCCTTTTCAAACTGAATTGAAACTTGAAGTGAACGACTCCTTCAATTTGATCGTAAAGATATATATCTATATAGTGTAAGTCTATATATATCTATATAGTGTAAGGTCTGTTTCCAACCAATCAGAGAGAGCCGTTCTCACAATAATTTGCATATTCTCAGTTTTTTTTCGTAACACGATATTTATAAAGGGCCGAAATAAAAATCCTGTAGTTGAGTATTAGAGAAAGGTTGATTGTCTCAAATTTTCAAATCTACATTGTATGATTGTACAAAAAAGTCTACATTAAGCATCAACTGAACCTAAGTATTCCATACAAGATTGCACGAGGGTATTGAGTCTATTGATTTACTCGATCTCGAGCTGAAACATTTATCGCTTCGTGACGTTTCCGTTTAATTTCCTCTGTTGATTCTCTTACAACAAAATCATCCATATTTTTAAACCATAATTGAATTCGCAAAACGTTATGAAGGAACTTGATCTCAAAAGAATTTACTTTTTCCCGCAGAAAATTAACGTAAACACAGACACGTTCTATCGAAATTTAGACAACAAGCCCCCGCGGTTTTCAACATAGAACGCCTTGTCATTCCTGTTGTGAATCGTCCATTCGATTGCTCAATGTTCGACGATTTGGGAAGGAAATCTACTGAGGAGAATCTTTGAGAAATAGTGAAAATAGATACCTGTTTTATGATTTTCTACAAATTTCTCCAAATTATGTGGGATTATGCGGGAATTGCCGGATTATGCAGAGCAAGCCAAATTATGTGGTTCGGCATCCGTGCATCCTACCATAAGCCCTGTACAAACTATGTACATACATGTATGTATCAATCAATCAATCAATCAAAGCTTTTATTTAACAACGGAATCTCTTCAATACAATATGATTGGTCTCCCAGAGAGCCGTATACTGTAGAATCATAAAGAAGGACTCTACTACTCTGTCTTATCACACCAATAGTATATTATATATCAAAGAAAGAAAGGAATGGAAAGATGGATGGCCAACGTACCGGTAACCACATTTGCAGCCTTGGTTGAATGACACTGGATTTACAGAGAGAGGCTGAGGCACATTATTCAGCCGTGCAGTTTTACAATCTTGAGGGATATGGTTAGAGGTTATTGCCCCTATGGGTTATGCAGCTGTATAAAGCAATAAAGTGTTAACACTCCCATCAATCTCTCAACAGTCTTCAGAGGTTTGCTTTATTGAATCTGCACTTGCTGAATTGAAGGTAAATATATTGTACCATAGTTTTTTCTTCCATACTTGCGCATAAAGTACAATAAAACAAATCGTATATAGTGTATAAAGACTATAATAATATTTGTATTTAACTAAATTTCACAGGCTAGAAAGGATGGACTAAAGAACAAGCAAAAATGTGTGGAAGATGTGTGTGGATCATTGGAAAGTAAGTTCCTGATTGATCTGAATTGGATGATCTGAAACTTTTGAAAATTCTGAAAATTCATGTTAACCTTCGCCAGACTCGTTCGAACACCAAGCGTGATTCCATACTGGAGGTAGAGTGAATGAATTTCGCACGTTACTAACGAAAGATCCTCAGTTTCCCATAATTCGTCTTGATCTCAGATCCCGGGGGGGGGACTCTCCATAACAGTAGACGGGGGTGATCGTCGGCAAAATCAATTTTAACCCTAAGGGATAGCACATTGGGTGTGGTCAACAGCAAATTTACCCCTAAGAGATAGCACATTGGGTGTGGTCGAAGAAATTTTTAACCCTAAGAGATAGCAATAAAACAAACACATTTTCAGTTTTCCTGAATTTTATTACGGTCCTTAAGACACCGCCATCGAGCGCATCTCTTTTCTGGTGACTGTTGATAGTGCTGTCATCCAGTCTTCAAGTCCGGCTTTTTTTGGATAGCATGATCCCTAAGGGATAGCAGACTCTTTGAACACCCCTAAGGGATAGCAGATGGTAGAATTTTATACCCTAAGGGATAGGACGATCACCCCCGTCTACTGTTATGGAGAGTCCCCCCCCCGGGTCTCAGATCCATTTCAGATCGCCCGTTTTTGAAATAGGTACACCTACATTGTACATTGTGTTTCAAAAAACTTTGGCATCTGAAATCTGAATCTGAAATCTGAGACCGAGAGGGATTGTAATGCACAAGACCTTTATTATTATTGTGGGTATGAGTTGTGATCTATCTTGTAATTACTGGAATATGCCACGACCTTTAGGTGAAGACCTGCGTTGGCGAATAGTGCGGTGGCTACGAGTGTTTTTAGGTCACAGATTCAGATTTCAGATGCAGATTTCAGATTTCAGCATTTTTTTAAATAGGTACATACCTCAAACTCTGTAATTTTTTGACGTTGTCCAGCCAAACCATACATTCACTGTAAAATTTTGGCTGGACAACACAAATTCAAAAGTTTATAATTCCAACAGAATTTGCTCAAATCACATCAAACTTTGCACAGTTACTAATTTCAACATGCTGTTTCATGTCATAAACTTAATTTCATAATTGCATTAATTCTAATAAACTCGTTCCCAGTCCCCTGCTCGTTTAGGTAATGGCTAATTCAGATTGTGATCAGAGATCACTTTCATTGTTCTTACATCTATGATACCCCTTCAGTTATTATAATCTATGCCTTGCTATAGGGTCATTTCACAGTATTTTGGACAAAAATAATAATAAATAAAATAGGTAAACAATGATTAAAATCCACTTCTTCAATAAGCAGAATAGCTCAAGTTTATGATTTAAAAAAAACAATACATCATTGTGCTAACATTCATTGGAAAAATGGACTCTGATTACGAGAAAAGGGTTCAACTGTGTTACGGAGGGGAAAATGCATTTTTCTCTTTATTTCAAGATATATGATTAACTCAACCATTCCATCTATGTAGCCACATTGTATCAGGCATGTGTTATCATAAAATAAGGGATATTTTTTAGAAATGATTGCAAGCAGGAATTAGGAACCCAAGCAAAATGCTGTTTTCCCCTCCGTAACAATATTAGGTAAAAAAGTTATCATTATAGCTACATCTTTGAGCTTAAATTTCTGGCATTTTGATTCCTTCCAATTTAGAGGGGGAGTGTACAGATGAGCCACATTTGCCGTCAATGTCTTTTTGTTTGCTTGAAATATTATGACATGAAAAAGTGTTACGGAGGGGAAAATTTGTTACGGAGGGGAATATATGTTATACAAAAGGAAAATATATGTTTGATATTTCAACTGTAGTTTACACACATTTGTGCTTAAATCAGCCAGTTTGTAAAGTAGTATTGATTTAACAGTCACCTATAGCCTTTATAAAGGCGTACAATTTCTTTGTGCTTTTCCATGTTTTGGGTACCCTGTGTCTATAAGTTAAGAAAATAAGGCATTTCCTCTTATTGAAAGCCAGACTATTTCCATTTCTTTTTAAAACTTGTAAAAGACAAAGTTTGATCAATCCTGCATAATATAACATGCATTTACTTTTATTTTAAAAGTGGATTAACATTTTAGTAGCTGTGCACTCTAGCTGATGACCTTAAGCTACTGTCCAGAGTGTTTAATTAAGACAAGGTACATATACTTTATTCAGTATGTTAATTGAAGAAACCTTAATCCAAGAGTATACTAAAAAGTATTATCTTCAAGTGTTTAGTAGTGTTTTCTTTGGCAATTTACATGACGGACAAACCGTTCCCCTCCGTAACTTCCCCTCCGTAACACTACCACCCTTGACATTTAGCTTTACAGAGAAACAGCATTGACAGATAGTATGTTTCCTTTCATAATTTTAGAATGTCATCTAGTTGAGAAATAAGAAAAATCAAAAGCAAGGCTTTAAGATATTGCAACTTCAGAGAGTTTTCAAGATGAAAAATGACAACAAAAAATTTTCTGTTCCCCTCCGTAACACAAACTATTTTACCTGCTGATCTATGCAGAAATATGTGAAATCTTATTTAGTCTTTCTATTTGTAGTATATATGGGTCTGTATGATATCATGAACAAAGTGCAGAAATTGATTTCATAATTACATAGTAACAGTCAATTAAAATAGTTTGTCTTCCCCTCCGTAACATTTCAAATACCGTGAAATGACCCTATAATAATGATTATTTTAATATAATATAATTTTGTGTCATGATTTTTGAGATACATGTATAATGTACATGAATGTACTAGTTGGTGTCAACAGCAGTATT
Organism: Actinostola sp. cb2023; assembly: GCA_033675265.1. Lineage (NCBI taxonomy): Eukaryota > Metazoa > Cnidaria > Anthozoa > Actiniaria > Actinostolidae > Actinostola > Actinostola sp. cb2023. The sequence goes on along the minus strand of JAUJYZ010000413.1, from coordinate 217,061 downwards.
ATCTGTTAAACCATCGGATAAGGGATATATTTTTCTGTTCAAGTTTGGCCATTTTTGCTCTGTTTCTGCATGCTACTGTGTAATACGCTGTCATATTTTACGTGTTCTCTTGACTTTATATGGTAAAATGAGCCCCTGCAATGTCTGTTACAGTTGTTAATCATGTCATCTTTGCTTATCCTTCCTCTGTTTTCTAAATTTCTTTAGGATGCTGAAGCATTTGAACCTGCATTTTCTGATGATGAAGATACTGTTAAAGGTGCCAGTAGTGGCATTATAAAGGGTTCTGTTACTCAAGACCCTGATGTGATCAGTCAAGAAAGCAGCAAGGCGACAGATGTGCCAGTCGATACGACCACTGATCAAGAGACAGTCAGTCCAGGGGCTGAGCCACAGACACCCACTACTGTATCAGGAGAGAGTGGTGATTCTCCTGGAGGCTTGACGAGGAGGAATGGTTCATTTAGTGCATCTCATGATCAGACATATAGCTACTTCTATCAAGGTTAATAACTGATACTAACATTGTGTACAGTTCTACTTCAATCTATCAGGAGGACTCTCATATAGACTGTCTATTAGCAATACTACTCAATTCACTTGATACGTAGACATTATTATTTATTTATTTCACTTATTATAATTACCGTATTCACCGGCATATAAGCCACACTTTTTTTCCTGAAAATCGTGATCCAAAGTTGGGGGTGTGGCTTATCTTGGAGAACATCGGGAATGTACCAGAAATTTACATGTAATGTACATGTAGCTTTCTCAAGATTCCACTTAAGGGTGGACTAACATATTTCGTTACTATGCAACCGCGTTGCTATGGGGTTTTACATGTCTTCAATTCTTTAGCTTTGTTGAGGATTTTTTTCTGAAATTTTGATATTTTATAGCCTTGTTAAACATCCTACTTCTCTATAGGGGTTTTAAATTTCGTTTTAGCAGAAATGAGCAAGCATACAATTTATGAATTGAAAGTCATAAAATTCGCGCATCTCCTGCTTGGGTACAACAGGAAAATCAAAACGTCTTTGCTGCATAATAATTTTTATGCCAAATGACAGAATAGAGAACTGTCTAAACATTTTCGTAGGATTCTTTTCCGAAATCCATCGATTCAAAAACGTCCATAAAAAAATCATTTTTCATTTAAATGCCAAATCCATGCTCAGTTGTCTGCTCCTTGTGTTGTAGAACAAGTGTATAATCATAGATTTACAGTATCTTATAAATCCTTGGAAAAAAAGAGCGTTTTTCTGTTTTGATGACGTCATTGTGACGTAATTTGGTGACGTCATGCTATGACAAAGCTTTCTCCCTTACAATCACTTCCTATAAGTCCCTTCTCTTCTCTTTGAATTGTACGATTTTTTTGAGGTTTCAAATTTTCCTTAGCAACAGTCGAAATAAATATGTTAGTCCACCCTTAACGTGTGATTTCTATTAATTTTCTTCAAAAAAAAAAATGTCAAAAAAAATCAAAAATTTGCATTGCCAAACTCAGGGTGCGGCTTATCTGCGAGTGCGGCTTGTCTTCCGTTGAATACGGTAGTCAAATATGTTGTCATGATATTATTTATTATTATTTATTATTATTATTATTATAAATACGTACGCCTGTTCATAATTTTGGGCTGGCTTTACACTGAGAACCCTTATTAGTGTGGTGAAGGAAAAAAAAGTGCTATGCCCAAAACACAAATTGCCACACCCACTGAATAATATATATTTATTCTAGCCGATGATGGCCAGAATATCTTCCTGCATCCCATAAATGCAAGGTGTTTGATCAAGGTAACAATATACTTCTCTCTTCTCTTATAACAATGTATTTGTAGATTTTAAGTTTCAACCAGACGAGGTTTCTGACAATTTTTTAATGAATGTCCCACTAACGTTTTCCACTATCGCAGGAGTACGGAAGCCTTGAGAATTGCCCCGAGTACATTTCTGCCAAGATCTTTGAAATAGAAGCCATGTCGCAGACAGAGGTAAACAAGATGGTTTCAGATTCCCAATCTAAACTTTAAAGTTCTGACTCATGATTAATTTTGCTGCTGTTTATTTATATTTCAATATTATTTTGCCAGGAGTCGAGAAAACGCTATCGTTACCTGAGCCATCTGCCTCTGACTTGTGAGTTTGTCATCTGTGAGCTGGACCTCAAGCCTCCAGTGGTTTCTACTGATACATTGGAGTATTTCAGAGGTAGGGCTTCCTTACTTCATATTGGGGTCATTTAAAGAGATAAATCGTGACTTATCTAATCTGCAACTGAATTGTTTATGATTGAAGAGCTCCCTGCAAGAACAATGTAAGTGATCTCTGATCAAAATCTAAATTCTCCTTGAGATTCTTTGAATTTCAAAAGAGAATTTGGTTTTGATCACAAATCACTCTGTTCTTGCAGGGACCCCTTCAATTATAATTGTGTTCAAAATAAGACATTGAAGAAGAGCACATCTAAATGACTTCATGTCTTATACAAGCATCAAGAGTTCCAGACTTCCGGTACGCGCGCAATGCATTGTGAGATTATTACAAAGGAAAAGTGAGCACCAAGTGAGCAAAAACATAGCTTGGGCTCCCTGTGTCTAGAATTGGTGCTCACTTTTTCTTTGTAATAATCTCATAATGCATTGCGTGCGTACCGGAAGTCTGGAACTCTTGATGCTTGTATATGTATCTGAGATAAGAAAATGAATATATCAAGAAAATGAAGCAACTCTCACTGTGAATGTGTTTTTGAGTCTCAAAGGCCTTGTTGTAGTCGTCTGGCTCCCTGTGTAAAGCTACACATACCCAAAAAGAGTAAATTGTTTCTTAGCTAAGAAGCGGGGAAGCCTTTACATGTATTATTCAAGCCAAATGAATCAAGAACTACCCAACACACGTCATTGTACTTATAGACATTATTGTTTACTGACTTAGTTGAAATCCAGAAAAGAAAGCAACGTCGTCAGAAGAAGATGAAAGTGGAAAAAAGAAGAGAATTGAGAGTGGATGCAAAGATGGCATCCATTGAAGGCAGACCAAGTGAGTAGAACTGTCATCATCATCATGATTGCCATTGCCGTCATCATTATCACCATAAATCATATCTGTTGTTATTATGATTGAATCCTTCATTATCATTGCCATTATAATCACAGCGTCACCATAATAATCACTGTTGTCACCATTATGATCGCCATGTTCATCATCATCAACTCCATCATCATCATCATCATCATATTTTTATAATCACCTGGGGCAATTTGCATAAAAATTAATGCCGGGTGTACATACTGCAATATTTTTGCTGACCAGTTATTTCAATATCTGACACTGCGTTGAGCTGAGCATTACATTCATGCAACTCATATCCAGAAGTAAACACAGGTTGCTCGATTATTATTATTATTATTATTATTATAAATTTACATGTAGAACTTATTGCACCACGTCACATCAGGCCTAAAACACTCCTATAGGTCCCTCAATTACAACATTATTTTTGTGATTGTTTGTGTAGTTAATTGTGGTCGTCGTTCAACCGAGCCGTTAAACTTGACAAGTGACGTGGACTTCCCTACTCAGTCTTTACCTACCTTGGTTATGGCAATGTCACCACTGGGTCACAAACCAGGACCCTTCACACAACTGGCTGCCGCTGCTACATCGTACAATGATGAAGGTTAGAAAACCATTAATACACTCAACATACAACGTATATGTACAAATGTAGCTGTAATCTTCAGTAGAACTCTCTTGAACACTCCGACGAGAAAACTCTATTCGAAATAGCAGGTCCAAAAAGGTTTTCACATATGTACAATGTACAGTATGTACATTTGTACATGTATCCAAATCATAAGAAAATAGAACTAATCAAGATCTTTTCTATAAATGATTGAATTTACTTATCAAAGCATTAAAAAAACTTGTTTCGTAGGCACTTTAACACTGACCCTTCTGTAAATCATATTTTGGGACATTGTCTATCAATAGACAAAATTGACTAACACAGTGTTTACATTATTTAACCCAATTCAAAACCTTTGGGAATAAGAGCTTTTTGTTCCTAACATTTCCATTTCATTTCCATGTCAATGCTCTATTGAAATCGAAATGCAACAGACAAAGAACCGTATTCCCAAAAGATTTGAAATGGGTACAACATTGCGTTAGCCGATTTGGTCTATAAAGATAATTATTATTTTCATCCAAGATTATACTTTCTGTTTTCGATAACCCAGGTTGTACTGTTTAGGGTACACTACTTGACTAAACAATAATCTCTTTATTGTTTGCAGATGAAGGTCTTGTTGGTTATCATGATGATGCTACTGGCCAAGAGGCTAATGGAACATCCCCACCATCCTTTGCTCAAGTAAGTTCATATTTGAACATTGTAAACCAAGATCTCAGTGGTTATATACAATGTATTTATTGTACATGTATGTATAAATTATATTGTTGTTTACTTGATAGTTTGAGACTATTATTTACCTGATCTGGTTAATTTCTTTCAGGCTTTGAGAACCGGAAAGGCTGTAGAAATGGCCAAACCAGTCAGAAGGCAACAGAATCAAGGTATAGTTGTTGCTGGAGGAATGGCTTTGTAGTTTTTGCTGTTGTTGGTTGTTGTTGATTGATTGTTGTTGTTGTTGTTGTTGTTGTTGGTGGTGGTGGTGGTGCTGCTGTTGGTGGTACTGTTGGTTCATGGTGGCATTGGTGGTGGTGCTGCTGTTGTTGGTGGTGGTGGTGATGGTGATGCTGTTGTTGGTGATGGAGGTGCTGTTGTTGGTGTTGGTGATGGAGGTGCTGTTGTTGTTGGTGGTGATGGTGATGCTGTTGTTGGTGATGGAGGTGCTGTTGTTGGTGGTGGTGATGGTGATGCTGTTGTTGGTGTTGGTGATGGAGGTGCTGTTGTTGTTGGTGGTGATGCTGTTGTTGGTGATGGAGGTGCTGTTGTTGTTGGTGGTGATGCTGTTGTTGGTGATGGAGGTGCTGTTGTTGGTGGTGATGGTGATGCTGTTGTTGGTGTTGGTGATGGAGGTGCTGTTGTTGGTGTTGGTGTTGGTGATGCTGTTGTTGGTGATGGAGGTGCTGTTGGTGGTGGTGATGGTGATGCTGTTGTTGGTATTGGTGATGGAGGTGCTGTTGTTGTTGGTGGTGATGCTGTTGTTGGTGTTGGTGATGGAGGTGCTGTTGTTGTTGGTGGTGATGCTGTTGTTGGTGATGGAGGTGCTGTTGTTGGTGGTGATGGTGATGCTGTTGTTGGTGTTGGTGATGGAGGTGCTGTTGTTGTTGGTGGTGTTGGTGATGCTGTTGTTGGTGATGGTGATGCTGCTGTTGGTGTTGGTATTGGTGATGCTGTTGTTGGTGATGGTGATGCTGCTGTTGGTGTTGGTGATGCTGTTGTTAGTGCTGCTGTTGTTGTTGTTGGTAGTCTGATGCTGTTGTCAATAGTGGTGCTAAGTTGACATCCTTGCTTTTAGTCCAAGGTAGCACAAAGGTTACAGATCCTCGTGGTGAAGAGAGTGATGAAGACTACATCCCACCACCAACCTATCAGTCCACCTTTTCTGATGCTCTTTCTGTTGCCATCTGTGAAAGCCTGAACAATCACCTTAAGACTGGTAGGTACAAATATAGTATAAAAAATGAACATTTTATGGCGTCATCCGTTGTCGATAAGAGTACAGACAATGGAAAACCATGTTCGATTTTTTTTACAACAATATGTACATATGTACTCAGGAGAGCGGAAAAGGCTCCCAAAACAACAAATACATTTGAAAGACAAATTAATTCAAGCTTGCGCTGGTTCCATGCGCGAGCAAAATGTCATTCTATGCGTCTGTCCTCTTATCGACAATGGCTCTTATCCAATCAGCAAGCAAGAAATTTGACAAGTGTTGTAAAAATTTCATTCTAATTTGTTTCTTACATGTATCTTTACTTGTAGATGTTAGTCAAGCCCATGCAACTGTTGGCGGTGGAAAGAAGCAAAAGAAAAACAAGAGAAAACTCCTCTTTACTACAGGACACATGAAATTTAACTAGCTCTTGATGTCAAGTTTGTGTTTATCAATCAATCATGATTATTATGTTACAGTCTTGCGAGCAGAGGAAATGAGCATTGTCCATTACATTTATCTGATCTGGTAATATTTTGGGAAAATATGAGTTATTATCACTTACATTACATTATTATCACTGTGGGGGGAGGTGAGAGCTGATTGGTCCAGATGCAACATTTTTTGATGGTTAGTAAATTGTTGATGATCATCATCATTGTCATCATCATCATCATCAGAGTAGAGATAGTGAATGTAAACGGAGAATTCACTAAATAAGGGTATAGATTGGTATGGAGTGGAGGGGAGACTCCACAAAAGGGGGGACAGACGGACACAGGTACTGATAGGCAGACAGGTAGTGAGTGACAGGTACTGATAGGTAGACAGGTAGTGAGTGACACAGGTATTGATAGGCAGACAGGTAGTGAGTGACACAGGTACTGATAGGCAGACAGGTAGTGAGTGACACAGGTACTGATAGGCAGACAGGTAGTGAGTGACACAGGTACTGATAGGCAGACAGGTAGTGAGTGACACAGGTACTGATAGGCAGACAGGTAGTGAGTGACACAGGTATTGATAGGTAGACAGGTAGTGAGTGACACAGGTATTGATAGGTAGGCAGGTCAGTGGGTAGTGAGTGACACAGGTATTGAAAGGCAGATGGGTAGTGAGTGACACAGGCATTGATAGGTAGACAGGTAGTGAGTGACACAGGTACTGATAGGCAGACAGGTAGTGAGTGACAGGTACTGATAGGCAGACGGGTAGTGAGTGACACAGGTACTGATAGGCAGACAGGTAGTGAGTGACACAGGTATTGATAGGCAGACAGGTAGTGAGTGACACAGATACTGATAGACAGACAGGTAGTGAGTGACACAGGTACTGATAGGCAGACAGGTAGTGAGTGACACAGGTATTGATAGGCAGACAGGTAGTGAGTGACACAGGTATTGATAGGCAGACAGGTAGTGAGTGACACAGGTACTGATAGGCAGACAGGTAGTGAGTGACACAGGTATTGATAGGTAGACAGGTAGTGAGTGACACAGGTATTGATAGGCAGACAGGTAGTGAGTGACACAGGTATTGATAGGCAGACAGGTAGTGAGTGACACAGGTATTGATAGGCAGACAGGTAGTGAGTGACACAGACACAGGTATTGATAGGCAGACAGGTAGTGAGTGACACAGGTACTGATAGGCAGACAGGTAGTGAGTGACACAGGTATTGATAGGTAGACAGGTACACAGTGACACCAGTTTTCCCCCAGGGTATACCACTCATGCTGTATAGTTGGATCAGGTTAGATTCTTCTCAGCACGATTCCTTGGCTTTATTAGTTCCAGTCCCTCCTGGTCAGTTTACAACAGGAAGCCCAGAAACAAGAAAAGACATGCATGCATGCAGAGGGCATTAGATTAATAATATTGTATGGCCTCCACACTGGATGACTAACAATATGGGACAGTCAACCTCCGATCAATGTATCGAGTAATAAAAACAAATTAGTTACAGCAGGATGATGATGATGATGGTGATGATGATGATGAGGAAGAGGTGGCTTTATGTGACCGACTATTTAAAAAGACCTTGCCAGTTTATATTTTTGTGACTAGGAGATCCAAGTAAATTTTGTGAGACTTAATATTGGCACCCCTAACTAAAGATCCAAACAAATGATTCAATTTTGGTAGGTTCCATTTCCTCTGCGAGACTTATTATCTGCAGAATTAATAGAATTTCATGTGTCTTTTTGTCAAAGAGTGTGGTGTGACCATTAAAACATGAAATTCACTGTACGTGTTTTCTCTTGTCTATTGCTATTCTACTTGTGCCATTGTGGAACATACAGACAACCCTCGTAAGCTTGACCATCTTTTGCTGTCTAGCTTAGTCGTATTTCCTCCCTCAGTATAAAGAAACTAGTGGGATGAGTGTTGGGTGTATAGAAATGGGTTGATCAACTACAATACATTTTATCACATCTTTGATTTCCCATATTCCATTCATTTTATTTTTCATTTATTTTTATTGCAACAATGGAAATAAAAAATAGTGGATTTAATATCCCACTTTTCAGTCGATCCACCAATCACGTAGAGTACAAACACTAAAACTGTGCAACGTTTTGCACTATATTACTATTTAGTACTAAATACAGTGGAACTAGGGAGGTTTCTTGGTGTTGCAGAACACCAGATGACGTTAGACAATGAACACAAAGAACAAGAAGAATGAACTTGAGCCAAAACAATACCCTGCATACAAAGAAACCTAACCAAGAATACAATGCAGACTAGCACCAAGAAACACCCGGAACTAGTAATATTTACGTTGCACGGTTCAAGTGTTTGTACTCTAGTCAAAGGGTTTAGAGGTCTAGAAGCGTGAAGAGAAAAATGACTAGCATCAGTCGTCAGGTTCTTATAAAAAAAAATTTTGAAGTGAAAAAAAAAAAAATTGAGCATAAGTTCAAGTTTTTACCCTTATTAGACTATTCACAAATATCTTTGACAAAACACTACATACACTTCCTGCCTGGATCGTCCCCCACTGAGAGACCAGGTCGCTGACCTGTATTGTTTGCACACTCAAGATGGAGTTCATCCACAGCTGATCTATCGATGTTGTGAAAACAGTGCAGAAGCAAGGCTCGCGCGGGAAGCAATGGCTGGAGAAGCGAGTGATCTCCAAAAACATCTGATCAGCGCTCTACTCGACAGCGGCATCACACGAGATGCGATCGTCAAAGCGATCGACTCTATGCTCTCCAAGCCGCAAGAGAGAGTTCTGCGTAAACCCAGTGAGCTGGTAGAGAAGCAATGCAAGTCGGAACCTGTGGGCCGTGCTCAGTATATGTCTGATAGTGGATCTTCTGACGGGGAAAGCATCAAGGACGACTACGCTGATGAAATTCCTCAGGTCTCGCAAAGTCCTTTGTTGAACCCCGATTCGGTTGGTGATCATTTACTCCGGTGAGTCAATGATTAAGTCTTTGTAAAAAAATCGATTAATGTTTATTTATATATGTTTCTTTGCGTTGAGTTGTAATTATTGTCAAATGTAGACGGAATTCCCTGGAACCCTTCCGCTCGCTCTCTTCCGCTTACTCTAAAGAATTGCTTGGCGGGATGATCCTTGGCATATTGTCGATTTTGGAGTTGATTTTGAGCTGTTTTGAATCGAGTCTTCTCGGTGACGAGAAGAGGCGTTACACGCTTGCTGCCCGTTTGCTTGTAGTTGTTGTTTCCCGCATTGTTATTCTTGAAAGATCGCACGCGTCAAAACAATGAGAACCCATTGAACTGCAGGTTCCTCCTGGTGGTCAAACGTTCGAATCGTGTAGATTTCAGGCAAGGATACCATTTCGCAGTAAGGCCGAGGATTTCGTCCAAACCCAAAACTTGCTCGCTTATCGTAAACCATTGCAACGCGTTTTCTTTCGAAACCTTTCAAAGGTCATTTTCTATCGTCTTGTTACTTTAGTAGCACGGTTCGCTAGCCTTCAACTGAGCGTAGCGATCGATCACCGAACCAACGAACCACTAGACACTGCTTTGTTGAATAATGTATGAAACATACCCGACCTCTGAAATGCACGATCCTGTGTTAATCATTTGCTCGGTTGATTATAAGAAGTCTACCATTAAATATTAACTTAAGCTCAAAGGAAGTCAACCCAGAAAATCTGCATATCTATTTCAGGGTCGCTTTTGTCCTTGAAATTCAAATTGGTTTGGTGAAGAAGGCATTCAGCCCGTTCAAGCCTCGTGTTTTGATAATATGGCGTCGGATTCTCATATTCATGGCTTGTGATTTTTGTTTTGTTTTTAGCGAGATATATCTTTAATTGCTCGTCAGCCCCCAAGGATTTCTTGATAGTGTATGTATGCATTAGATGTAGAGCCTTGTATTTTAAAGTTGGGCTCCACAAAAGAGCGAAAATCAGAGCGGTATCTGGTCTACGTGGCGAGGGATTTTCACACTTGCAAAGAAAGAGCATCCGCTGCCGCTCGTCATGATGCATTCCTTTGTCACTCCGGTCGCATCCGTTTGCCGTTTACATCGCCACAACAGCAGAGCCAGTTCCGAGGGACGTACGGCAATTAGAATGACTCTTGCGTATAGTCGAGCTATTTTTCGCTTAATTTGGTTGTTTTCTGATATAAAGCCACTGGGTATTTAGTTCTTCATTTATAACTCCACGGTGTTTCTCGATGCGAAATTCGAGCTGCCTCGAAGAAGTGTCGTCCTTTGGGGAGGGGTAAATTTAATTTGATTTATTTAAAAATACTAAGAATGGCGCCATGTCTCGAGAGCACAGCAGAAATTCGTTGATCGGCTTCTCTGATCTCTCTTTTGACGATTTTTATTGAATTTACGAATTTTAGAAATTTATTCTTGATTTGTTAAAGTAATTTTTACACTATAGACACAGGAAGCCCAACTAAGAGTTCATGAGTGGGGGAAGGGAATGTATTAGTTCAAGACTGCAAAACATTGCCTTCCATTAGAAATCGTTGCTAAGAAGAATTGCAGTCGAGATATGGGGAGGAGAGAGAGGTAGGGGGGTTGGAGAATGGTACGTTGTGCTGCGCTGAACTCTAACGTGCCCTGTTTCGGTGCCAAAAATATATTTTTCAGTGTAAATTACTCAAAAACCCGACCCTAACCAGAGGTCTGCATGATATTCTGGGTTGAATTCCCTATCACTCCCCCTCCCATCCCATTCCATTTATTCCCATTCTATTTTTTCAATTTCTATCTATCCTCCTTTCTCCATTTCTTCCTCACCCCTCCCTACTTTTCTGATGGAAACTTGGAAATTGATACTAGGAAATACTTGTTTAGTTTGTGCCAGCCTGCGTAGCAAGCGTTTTTTAGGTCACGCGGAAGAATTTTCGTTTTTTGGCCACGCGAAAGTTGGGGCGAGAGCAACTTTCGTGCAGCCAAAAAACGAAAACTCTTCCGTGCGGCCTAAAAAACGCTTGCTACGCAGGGTAAGTTTGTGCAAGTCCACCTTTCAACCCTCCCCCTGTGGAGAAAACCATGGGGGGAGAGCTGAGGTGAATGTTATCCACTCGATAAGGATTTATTCAACAGATAGTACTATCCAGTAGCTAAATCCTTATCCAGTGGATAAGTTGATACTGTTATGTAATACATTTATCTGGTGGATATGGATTTAGCGTTATCTACTCTCAGTACAAGTGGCCTGGCCTGTTGTTTATTAAATGACAGATGCTGACACACAATCCAGACCCATTTACAACTGACTTTCCTTATCTATCAGCATGGACCCCTGGCAAGCAGCACGTGTTATGAAAATGTACATGCAGCAACACAACATTCCCCAGAGGGAGGTAGTAGAGTCGACAGGTCTGAACCAAAGCCATCTCTCACAGCATCTGAACAAGGGTACCCCCATGAAGAGCCAGAAGAGAGCCATCTTGTACAACTGGTTTGAAAGGAAACAGAAAGAAGTTGCGCTGCGTGAGTTTTGTAAATGGTCTGACTTTACTTTTTGTCATGTATTTGAAGTGTTTTAAAATCTCTGATCAAAATCTAAATTCTCCTTGTTTGTTAAGTCAGTGCTCTTTGAATTTCAAAGGAGAATTTGGATTTTGACCACCACACTGTCTTTGCACTGACACTTCATCTACAACATTTTTAGTCAGCAAACCTCTTGTAAGTGACTCATTAGAACAAGGCGGTTGATTATGCGAGGGAGCAGTACCTTGCACTGATAATTCAAGAAATGGTGGACGCTTACGTGTGGTCGACCCAGAAGGGTTTTCATTTGCTCTCGGCCCAACAACTTCAACTCTTGTTGACAGAGTTTTGCAAAAAAGCACAGGCAGCCCAACCATTGCTTCATATGTATTATGTTGGGCTCCCTGTGATAGAAATATACTATGTTGGGCTCTCTGTGCACGTCCTGCAGGAGGCGCCCACAGCAATGTAGTTTTTTTCCTACTACATTTCTGCTAGCGCATTTTGCGGGACACACACAGGTAGCCCAACATAGTACTTTTCTATGCACAGGGAGCCCAACATAATACGCATTGCGCGCGCTCTACCACAGAAAACCAGGAGCCCCATAAAAAAGATGCGCGCATGCAAATAAATTCTTATTTTATTTATTAAAATTAGTAGCCTCAAGCAATGGTTGGGTTGCATGTGCAGAAAAGTGCGGCGCACATCATGCCATGATACGCCATCAGTTTCATGCCTTGTTTCACTACTACACTTGTGCGGGCGCGTCTTGCGGGACCCATCAAAAGAGAACGCAAATGTCTTTTTATTTAGTATTTAGTAACCTCAGAAGCAATGGTTGGGCTGCCTGTGGTGCGGGCACGTCTTGTGGGACGCGTACAGGGAACCCAACCTTACGTATTGCGCGCGGGCTCACTACCACAGGAAACCCATCAAAAAAGACTCAAATATCTTTGTATACATTATTTAGCTAGTAGCCTCAGAAGCAATGGCTGGGCTGCCTGTGGAAAAAGTAGGGACTGTTTGCGGTTCAAGATAGTGATTTTGACTGGGTTGAACATCTGGTGTTAGTAGTTACGCTCTTGGATTCTCCGTACATGCAGCTGTTACTCAGCCTACACGCGATAAGACAGAAACGAAGCAGGAAATTATTTTTATGCTGCCTATTTTCGAAATTAAGCTCGGATTTCAGATATGAAAAAAGCTGCTAATGCTAATAACTATTTCATTCATTGAAATAGTACTACTGAATATTTCCCATGATCTGTTCGGCCTCCCTAGATGCAAGCGTCTGAGCACAGACAGCCCGACCATTTATACTTCCGAGGTTAATCAAAAAGACGCGCGAATGCAAATTTTTACATACAATTTGCTTCAGAAGAAATGATTGGGCTGCCTGTGGCTTGAGCCAGTGTTTTTGGCAAGGTCTTCGTGTAGCTGCACAAATTGTCCTGGCTATTGTTTTATATATAAAAACAATACATAGAATGACAATAGAACAATAGCCAGGACTTTTGTGCAGCTACATGAAGACCTGACCCAGTATTGTGTGCGTATTCGATATTTCTAGCATGTAAGTAATTATTTAGATAGCCTTTTTTGAGGGCCACAGTTTTCTAAACTCTGCTTTTATATTATTATTGTTATTTTTATATTCATCATTTGATCATAATCATCTTCGTAATAATCACCATGGGTTGTATGTCCCTTTTGTAGAATACAGTAACCCAGGAAAACGATTGTATTCTGATGACTCTGAGTCGAGTCCATCCAAAAAGTCGAGACGGAATAGATTTAAATGGGGACCTGCGTCGACCAACTTGCTGTACAACTCTTACGAACAACAACGTAATCCTTCGAAAGAAGAAAGGTAAGCATGCATGCATCATCATCATTGTCACCATTGTCATCAATGCCATCATCATCATCATCATTGTCACCATTGTCATCAATGCCATCATCATCATCATCATTGTCACCATTGTCATCAATGCCATCATCATCATTGTCACCATTGTCATCAATGCCATCATCATCAGTCACCATTGTCATCAATGCCATCATCATCATCATCATTGTCACCATTGTCATCAATGCCATCATCATCATCATCATTGTCATCAATGTCATCATTGTCAGCAGCATCATCATCATCGTGACACCGCGACAATCAAATGGCTTCCTTTCTGATCCAATCAAAAAGCGTGCAGATGCATCTCATCCAATCAAACTCTTTCTAATGATACGGCAAGGCGCGGTGCCGGTGCGGTAACTTTCCCACTCATACGAAAACGACTCTATCTTATTACCGCCATAATCGTGGTCGCCACGCCACACCCACTTCAACTACGAGCATATCCTATCACTCATGTTATTCAATGACTTCAGTCTTATTGATATTGTCGTACAATTAAATTATATTCATGATTTACTGAAATATACACTTCTAAAGTAGAATCGATGCGCAGAAGATCTTTTGAAAATTGTGAGCAACACAGAGATATCTATACATCTTTGAAGAGCTCTTCCAAAAGTAGTAACGCAGAGAAGATTGTTTGAATACTTTAGCAACACAGAGGTATATCTGTGCAGTTCCTTTTTGAAGAGCTTTTCCAAAAAAAGTAACGCACAGAACATTATTTCGATATTGTAGCAACACTGAGAGGTATTTTTAAAAATGTTGAACTTGCAGTCAGGATTCATGTTTTAAATTGAAGATATACTTTTGTCTGTTTGTTTTTATTAAGACGTTTCGACTGTAAATCAACAGTCTTCATCAGTTGGATAGTAAGTACCTCTGAGGCTAATATTAATCAAAAAGACGCGCGAATACAAAGTTTTACTTACAATTTGCTTCAGAAGAAATGATTGGGCTGCCTGTGGCTTGAGCCAGTTCTTACTATCCAACTGATGAAAAAAACAGCTAAAGTCAGAGACAAAAGTATATCTTCTGAGAGATATTTGTTCGTTTCTTTTCATTAAAGAATACGTACGTCCAACTTTCTCCAATAACCTCGATTCACTTCTCTTACCAGAGAGACCCTGGTCGTCCAGTGCAACAAGGCTGAGTGTGAACAGAGAGGAGTACCCTACAGTAACGTGGGAGGGCTGGGCCCTAATCTCGTCACTGAGAGTAGAGTGTATAACTGGTTCGCAAACCGACGCAAGGAGGAGACGTTCCGAATGAAGCTGGCTATCGAAGCTGCTAGCTACCAAGATACTCCAGGTAAGTAAACGTACATACCTATGTAGGTTGTAAATGAAAACTAGCGGCGAGTACACTAGTATGGGCTACGTTGGTGTATAATGATAAATTGGTAATCTATAACACCGTAAAAAAGAGACTTAACTTTACTGACGTTTCGAGCCTTAGCCCTTCGTCGAAGAGGGAGTGTACGTACGTAGCGCCCTGGTTGCTCTGATTGTCACATGTCTTGAGGATCATTTAAAAATCGAACGACATTACTACTCACAGCCATGGAAAACCGACGGCGAAGAACACCTCGCGATCGACTTGGCTTACTACTGGTAGCCCGAGTAATTCTTTTAAAATGAAAACAGGTTTAAAGCCGAATTAAGTCCCCCCTCCAAGAAAAAGAGTGATTGTAGTTAGGTATCATTCAATTCGAGACAGTTGCAAACTGTTTGCGATCAATAAAAGCTTTGTGGTGTTATTAAAGTACTTTTACGCTATGAAACGAACAGGTCGTCCCGATGGCACGTAAAGTTAGAACAAGTATTTGTTATTCTTTACATTGCAAACTGTTTGCGATTTGTTGCGGTAAACAGCCTTATATCTTACTTTTCAGGTCAAGCACTCGCTTCTCTCACCTCACAATTGCCTCCGATCGCGCCAAAAATGACGTACGTCAACACACCCACGTCCCACGTATCTTCTGCGCATCTACGACAAGCTTTGCCCTCATCAGTTCTTACGTCATATCCGGCTACGTCATCAACGTTTCAGCCACCCGTGAACCACACTATGGCTGCTGGGGTACCCGTGAACCACACTATGGCTGCTGGGGTACAAGTGCTACCTGGGGTGGCTACCCTGATGCAGTCGTCGGAGAATATTGAGAGCGACGTGTTGTCGTCGCAACAAGTAATTCCAGTCATGTCGTCACAGGTTGGTAACTAGTGGATTAAAGGTACAGAGACGCACGGTGCATCGTTGTACGCAATATTGCTGGTAGTATGATTGCAGCGCGTGTCCGTCTGCAATTGTTGTAAGCCAACTTATTGAAGTAGTGTGTGATCTGCAATATTGCGCGCGTTGTTACGATTGCCGGCAATATTGCCGCGCGCAATGTTGCACCGTGTGCCGGTCTTTACCGTTTACGCGAGCTGTGTGACTTAGAGGCGATTTGATGTAAATCACAGAAACATCGCCACTCTTTCGGGTATGTTCGAAATTTAGTGCAATTTATTGACGATTTTTACTCGGAAAGTAAACCTAAACGTTTCCTAACTGTGACCCTTTCTCCCGTAATGGGAAACATGGACGCAAGTAATCATGACGGGATGGCAATACGTATCGCGCCATCATCATGCCGTATCCAAGCATTCTGATTGGTTGAGAAATGATTTTACGCCCTGTGATTGGTTGAATACAATGTCTTCGATTCCGTACCGTGACCATAACTCCGTACCGTAGGTTTCCCACTCATACGAAAACGGAACAAAAAGAGTAGACAAAATCTACTTCGTGTACAAAGAAAAAATATTCGATTAGTAAATACGAGGAATATCAATCACAGAATCTCCGTTAGCTTGCGCCTGAGGGATTTCCCCTTGAAACTGCCGCACAAATTACGTTGCAGTTCTCTACAGTCCTCTACTCTGCGCATCGACACGACGAACCGATGTAAGGTTTAGGTTGTTGTCGTTCTAACCGTCTTACTCTGTGACCAACATGTCTTGTTACAGGTTCCCGATCGGTCGATGATGTTATGCAACAACACGACGGCTGGAAGTTCACCGCAGTTCGCAGCCTCTCCTCAACTCGCTATGTCAACGATGTCACGGTCGACACACCAAATGATCCCATCAAACGCCAGCCTTGCACTCCAAGCAATGGCCAGCACCGTACGGCAGATTTCCGTCCAGCCCATTCCCATTACCACGTTCTCAAATACGCCATCTTCCATTGCTGCCAATACAACGGCTTTCATCCCGCAAACGATGATCATGACTCCAGCTTCCGTGCCTTCTGTCAATGTGAGCCACACCGCCCGTTCTCCCGTGGCAACGATCGAGCACTTGGCAACGCCGTTGCGACCGCACGAGAGCGAGCGGCATTCCATGCATAACCCAAGCCTATCCGTCCAGGACGTCAAGAAGCAAATCCTACAAGAAACGAACGACCAGAGCTGCCTATTGCAACAGGATCCCGACGACGGCGCGCAAGGCATTAATGGAGAACACGTGATACATCACGTGATACAAGCCATTTCTCACGTGGGCGACGTGGGCAAAGAAGAAATTGAGAAAGACTTGGCTGAGAGTGAAGGTGAAGCGGAGGACGCCATTGATGGATTATCATTGGCTGTCAAGATGGAGGTTAACGGAGAGAACGTCGAAGACGTCGACTCCATAGCTGAGACGGTTACCGTGGAAACCACGACTTCCGGTAAAAATACTCCAGTAAAAGAATTAAAGCACGAGAATGTAACGCAATCACCTTTACCAACGCAAGCCGTGATCGTCCGAGTGAATGGTAACCATGACGACACTAGGGGTTCGTGACACCTTAAATTTAATACCTAGGTGATTTTTTATCCGCATTTTAGATTATGTTCAACAGATTTTATTTTTGCAAATGATTAAAAAATGATTGATACTAAAGTGATCGAAGATATATATTTTCAAATCGGAAATAATTTTGGAATTATCTGAACCGTTTTAATGATTTTTAATAATTATATATATTTTTCCAGAATCAAGAAATATGAATCAATGAAATATAGTTTTTTTATATTCGATTTTTTACCAATGATTTCAATGCAATCGTGCAATCACAGCTGTTCAAATATGAACTCACATACACCATGGAAATATGACATAAGTTTTTAAAATTATGCAGCGATAGCTCTGCTATATACAAGAAAATCTACTCAAATGTTATAACAGATTGTAATGTATATAATGAAATAACATATTCTGATATAATTGATAATACAGAGATACAATAGACAGTGGAGAATTTGTTATAGATTGACAACTCTACTCTTAATTGGGCTACCTGTGGTAGTCATACCACAGGGAACCCAATTTATAAATCTCTCCAAAGTTACATGCACTTATACATTACCCATAATTCCCTCTAGTTTTCTTGGTAATACATGGAAAGAAGGGGGGAGGGGAGGTTATTAACCCATCAATAATCACCAATGATTATTACAATAGTCAGAATGGACTATGCAAAACATTGATTATAAATTACTAAGGAGTTGTATTATTTGCAATTAATAATACAAAATAAAATTACTTTGATAATTAAGGGCTGCATCAAGCGAAAGTGACCTTATATTTTGATAAATTTAGAGGGAGTGATTTTTTAATTTTAACACTATTTGAGCTCAGTTTTTCAATATTTTCCAATGTCTCTCTCTTGTCTTGTGTTTGCCAAGAGACATTCTATCCAGAGATCGACTACCAATACTGTCTTCCAGGTGGTCTACATATGGGGCCTGGGATTATGCAATTTTTCTTATGGCGGCTAATGATTCTGAGTGTAAGGTCCCATTTTGCTTGATGCAGCAAGTATATTTTTGCCTTGAATAAAAAGGTTTAATAATATTGTTATATAAATATCGCCAGAAAATGAATCAGTAATGACAATAATTATATTTTAGTCTTGATTGTAAATATACTGATGATTTTTACATATTTTAATAATATTTTGCTCAAAGATAATTTCTTTTGATGAGAATAAATAAGACAAATGAAAAATTAAATGAAAATTGATAAATAGATGGAAATGATTTTCTCAATAAAATGCATTTTAATGAATCAAACGGTGTCTGCATTGTTAGTGTATATATATGTTCCCCCACACCTCCCCCCACTCTTTAGATCAACCTCTCCCCCCCCCCCCCCCCCCCCCCCCCATCTGCACAAACACACTTTTCTTTCATTTTGAAAATATTCTGTTCTAATAAAGATAGAATCAACCGGAAGTGTAAGTAACTTCTGTTCGGGGTTTCGTACATTAGAGATTTAGTCCCAAGCCTTTGCCTGTGAGGTTACTTTATCCACAGGTAATACCAACTATGAAGGCATGAAACTCCGAACAGAAGTTATTTACACTTCCGGTTGACGTCGCCGTCGTAGATTTTGTCTCGAAGTTTGAACATTTTTAAAAACACGTTTATTTTGTTAACATTTGGCTATTTGTGGACTGGAAATTCTGTTCAGTTTAGGCCCCGTCCACAATACCCGTTTTCGTTTGAAAACGCATCGTTTTTATATTGTTCTATATAGTCAAGGGAATCGAAAACAATCAGCTCATTACCACAGGTAGCCCAAACGTAGAATCAGTGGACCGTGACGTCATTGAATATTCGTTTGACCGTTGGATTTTCGAATGGTCTACTGATAACGGGTGAATTTTCGAATCGCTCAAAACCACTCAAAAACACAATTTCTTGCTCAGATTTCTACACCAAAGTGTTCTTTAATTATCAGACTACTGTTATGAAGACATGTTTCAGAATATCTCATATCCTTTGAAGTCTTTCTAAGAGCTCATTCCTGAGACCATTCGAAAATCCAACGGTCAAACGATATTCAACAAGACGCTCTGAGAGCGTTTTCTCGGCGGGTGTTATGTTGTTGTGTAGTGATGTCTAGACAACGTCTCGTTACGATTACTTTCGCAGTGCGGGTCGGCTTATTGGCTTTGTTGAGTTTCTTGTAGAAAATACGTGATCATTCTCTGAGAGTATCTACCAGCAAGCGATCAGTTATCGACAAAATGACTTCAGTTTGTCATGAGCTTCGTCCGAAAGAGGAAGATTCCCAGTTCATCGAATCGAAATGAGTCAAACCGTGCACGTCTCGTATGAGCCTGCGATATACGTTTGAGCGCATGCGTTGTCATGACGACTTGCCAATTTGTGACGGACGAAGAAAAAGAACATTTTAAAACTCGGCGTCTGCCACAGGCAGCCCGCCGAGTAATGACGTCACGGTCCACTGATTCTACGTTTGGGCTACCTGTGCTCATTACCAGAAACAATAGGAAAACGGAAAACGCAGGTTAGCGTTATAGTGCAGTGGACAGTAAAAGGCTAAAACTACTTCAGTATGCTATGTTGCACCGTTTAATGTTCACCATTTTCAGAACCCTTGCATTTTTGCAGCTACCAATTCTACTCCATCATCTCATTATCAGTTATATATTTGACATCGTTTTTTTATGCGTCTGTCCTCTTATTGACGATAAATTTCGTCATAACATTGTCAAAGTAGTGTGGATCCACGAGGCGACAGCCGAGTGGATCCGCATACTACTTTGACAATGTTATGACGAAATTTATCGTCAATAAGAGGACAGACGCATAAAAAAGTGATGTCAAGTTTTTTTTTACAATAACAAAAATTATTCAAACATGTTTACACACCATCTTGTATTTCTCGATCTTACGAATTTCTTGACTATTTCGTGCAGTTCGTAGTCATTTAGTATCGCAAAGCGAACGCTATCATTTACTTTCTGTTCGGACTCAACTTCCTCCAGAGACAAGCATAGTTTTTCATCTGAAATTTCCTCAAGAAATTCAACTTGGAACGAAGGAAAATCGTCCATTCATGAAATTTTTCTCCATCGATCTTCAGCTTTGTACGCGCCATTTTGTTTTTATCTGTCTGTCCTCTTATTGATGATGAAAATTAACCAATCAGCGTAAAAAGCCCGAGTGATCGCTATTTCCAGCGTCTCGTTGGGTACGTGTAAGGTGTCACGGCTGTGCAAATACACCAGTTCAGTTGACTGACGACAGGTTGTACTTGCCCTTGCGATTTTTATACTTCCAAGTATGAAAAAGACCCAAAAATTAACAGAATAAAAGAAAAATTGAAATGGGAATAAGGGAACAAAATGAGATTCGATACGTACTGAGCGGGTTCCCTGTGTCCATGGAGGTGTGTTTGGAGGAGTGATCCATCCCATGAAGCATTGCGCACACGTGTATTACGTGGAACGAAATCGACAATCACAGTGTTTCTTGCTCCAAAAACTCACCAAGAAAATCTCAAAATGGTACGTTTAAATCCTCATAGACTCATTCCTACATCACAGGGTATATATAGATGCCTGATTTTTTTTACTTTGCTGTTTTTCAGACAACCTACACTGACAAAGGCGAGAAGGTATAAAAATTCCAGTTAAAATTCGTACAAATCAATTTAAAATATAAAAGATGAGAATCAAAGCTCTTTATGTGTAATCTAAACAAAAACCTGTGATATTTTAACCTGTGTTTTTTCCCTCGCAGTCTAAAGCTGGTCGTATGATCGCGTTTGATCACCTCACTCTCTGGGTCGGCAATGCCAAACAGGTTGGTTGTAAGCTTATGTCTGGAATGCAGTTACACGTTCTCGGGAAACTTACGTAACGAGCTAAACTAATATCCTTTAGCTTTATTTACGTGATAGAATAATTGCAAATAACACTATATCGGCGTTGTGAGGAAGATAGAGAAATCGTGTCTTTTTGCACGTGTCTTTGAAGCTTCGTATTAAAATGTGTATGCTTACATTCTTTCAAATTGCACATGTTACTATGACTGTATGTGTTCATAATTGTCGTAAGATAAGAGCACATGATCTATTCTCTTAGTTCATGGTCTCTTACGTAAGAGGATTTTAAAATCGCTCTCCATTTGTCCAGACAGCAACTTCAGACTGTCATACTGTCTGCTGATTAGGAATTCGAACCCACAAGTTTCCCAGTCTTGATACTGTAAATCGAGACCTGATGTACATCAAGGGTACCCTTTTCGTCGTCCATCGCCCCCGCCCCACCCCCAGGGGTTGTGCTATAATTAGTGAGAGATGGGGGAAAATGGTTCTCAAACCTATTGGTTCTGCACAAGAAGTAATTTTTTTTAAATTGTGGCCATGTGCACCCATCCTGGTCATAGGAAGTAAATGGGATAACCGGTCACTTCTTATTATTATATCCTCCCCATGTTCAATATTTCGGATGAGTTAGTTATACAAATCAATAGACAGACTGGCCAGTCAGTCCAACCAAATGGAAGCGACAGCACCTACTAGTAATTATTACAATATTACACTTTCCTTAATGAAATTACATATTTCTCTCATTTTTATTGATTTACTTGCCAGTATTCCATTCACGTATTTCCCATCCATCCATCCATCTATTCATTTTCTTTCTTTTCTCTGATGAATTCTTCTCTCCCATCCCTTTTGTTTCATCTATCTGTTGCATTTATTTTAGTTTAATCTAATGTTCTCTTCAGTTCATTTCTTTATTTCCCACCCATCCATTCCACTCATTTTCTCTTTTGTACATGTACATATAATTATATAGGCAGCATCGTACTATTGTACTCGCATGGGGTTTGAGCCTATGGCATACAAAGGATTAGAGACTGGCTCTAGAGAGGAAGTGGCACATGCTATAAAACAAGATAAGGTAATGTTGAATATCATTACTTTTTTTTCTCCAGGAGCTCTTTTGCTTCAATCCCACTACAAGCTACACATACTTCAGAAGAGAATGTTATGTAAATAGTAAAAACTGAAAATCGGAGAGCAAATTGTTGGATAGTTTTGGATTTTAGAGATTAGATTAGATAATTATTTTTATTGTATTTTTTGTCAAAGAATGCACAAAATATGCACAAGAACGCGCGAAATATGGGACCATATTTTGGGTAGTTACTTCAAACTGGCTTTCCAATCATTCATGCAGAATCGTGTGATGAAAATTAACCAATCAGCGTGCGAGAAATTGATAGTTTTGGCTAGCGCGCACTCATACAGAGATTTCACTGTAATTTGTTGTTTTTCTTTCACCAAAATAGCTAGTTTCTTTGACAAAATATATAATAAACAACTTATTAGTCGGTTAAGCATCTAATACGGCTGTGAACTTTTACTCGTCATGTATTTTGGCTCACCTAAAGGCTCGCCAAAATACCAAATGACTCGTAAAAATACACAGCCGTATTAGATGCTTAACCGACTAATAACCTCTATTTATTTTATTTTTATTGTATTTTAGCGCTTTTGGATAAATTAGAAATAGCGCTATATAAATTGATTATTATTATTATTATTATTATTATTATTATTATTATTATTATTATTATTATTATTATTATTATTATTATTTTTTTGGAAAAGAGAAACATTTCCAAAGACTGTGTGGCAAGTGTTTCTACAACATATTCATTCAAATGTAAATTTTACTCCTTTGAAAAATATTGTAATTTCTGGGTTTTTTTTCCAGATCATCTTTGTTCTTAAATCAGCTCTAGTACCAAATAATGAGCTCACAGAAAGTAAGTTATACTGTAAAATTATACTGTGCCGGCCACTCTGTGGCAAATGTTGGAAGACTGGGTTCGAGTGTTTTGATTGGCTGAATTAGTTACACACTATATCGGCATGGTGAAGAAGATAGAGAAATTGTTGCCCTCGATGAAAGACTAGTGGAAATATCACTTGAATGAATGTTCTTTCTCCAGCACATTGGATAGGCTATAACATTTTTTAAATTGGAGTATGTAGTACACATGTATCCCAGGGGGGGTACTCGGGGGTATCAGTGACGGGGAGGTGCGAAGACCTTTTTGGGGTTTGAAATTCGCGGCTTGGGACTTTTTGGGGGTTATCAATTTTCTGGTGGACTTTTTTGGGGGTTGATAAAAATGATATATCCTACCCTTCTCGATTTTATGCGGAGAACAATAATTATTGGACTTTTTTGGGGTTATGATTTTGGGCCGTTGGACTTTTTTGGGGTCTTGTTTTTGCATAATGGACTTTTTTGGGGTTAAAAAGTTTGGCCTCATTCGCACCTCCCCATCACTGGTACTCCTGAGTACCCCCCCTGGGACATGTACATATTGTCAAAATTTAAGCACCGTATCTCAATGGTTGTATAAACACTGGTACCCAGAAGTCAGTCTTACTTGTAACATTTCCCATAGACCGGACTGTACTCTTGTACTTCAAATTATCTGAATCAGTTTGAATTCTTCAGCTATAAATATTTTCATGATTGAAAGGGTTCGTGCAAAAATCAATCAAGTGATCCAAATCTAAATTCTCCTTTAAAATTCAAAGAACCTTGAGGAGAATTTCAATTTTGATCAGAGATCACTTACATTGTACTTTTTTCTTGGTCTGATCACTCTGTTATCTTGTAACATACATGTATGCGTATATACTAAATAACAATATTATATTTCAACAGCGATGGGGAAACATTTAACCCTTCATGGTGATGGAGCCAAGGATATTGCCTTTGAAGTAGATAACTGTGTTGGTCTATACAAAGTAAGTATTGCGGTGGTCAAATTGGGTGGCTTCCTGTGGTAGATAATTTTTTCCATTTTGTTGTTAACGTTGTTGTTGTCATTTCTCCATTGCACAAAACACTCAGGGTACCGGTATGTGCTTTTCCCGATGCAGTACTCTCTGATTTGTTGTTCAGGCCTGGATTCAGTTCAAAGAGTGGATTGCACTATCTGTTGGATAAATCCTTATCCAGTGGATAACTTTATTAGATAGCAGTATCAACTTATCCACTGGATAAGGATTTAGCTACTGGATAGTGCTATCTGTTGGATAAATCCTTATCCAGTGGATACATTTATTAGAAAGCAGTATCAACTTTAACTTTATAGAGTGGATAAGAATTTAACTGGTGGATTTAATTAGTGCTATATCTGGACTCTTTGAACAACTGCGGCCTTAATTGAAATTTCTAGCCATAAACAATCAATCAGACAGCTACTGTAGTAATGTACTGAGTCTAATTACTACATGTACATGTAGTCGGCACGATAGTCTAATTAAATTGGGGTATTTTGTTCATGGTACAAAGAGGGATGTACGTATTTTACATGTATTGTACTTGTAGGAATGTGTGAAGCGAGGAGCAAAATCAGTACGAGAACCATGGGAAGAAACTGATGATGGAGGAACTGTTACTCTTGCTACAGTGCAGACGGTAAGAGTAAATAATAATGCTGTACTCCTAAATCACAAATGAATATTATAAAATGAATGAATGAGGTGGGATGAGCAAATCACTGAAGAAATCATGGCGAAAATTGAAAATTGAAATAGAATTTAAAATTTTAAAATTAATATTATTGTATTTCATGAAGATGCATATAAATTAAAGATGGGTAGTTCGCTTTTAGAGGCTTTTCTAATCCAGTTTCCAGAAAACAATGGCAGCTGTTCATTTCACCATTATAATCCTTTGCAAACCTATTAAATCAGTACCTAGTACTCGCATAGATCTACAAATTGTACATTATTATCAAATATATAGCAGACCTGTATATGTAACAGCTTCACATTTGGCAAATTTTGATGTCTTTATTTCATGTTCTAAAGTTTCTACAAGGTTAATAAAGGTTTTTATGTGTGCAAATTAGCATTATGACCATCTTTTTCTGTATACATGTACAGTGTATAATAATAATAATAATAATAAACTTTATTTTACAAGGGAAAAAACATATTACAGCTTGAGCTGAAAAACTTATGGCCCTTCTAATCTAAAAATATAAATATAATCTTAAAAAATATATATATAAATATCTATCCTAATATCTTAGTTAGTGTATAAGTTATAAGTTAGTGTCTTGACTCAGATACAATCTAAGTGATCAATGTAGTTTTACATTGTACTGTATTCATGTTTGCTGAATGTTTGCTGAATGTTACTTTTCTACTTTTAGTACGGTGAAGTCACCCATACATTTGTGGAGAGAAAGGATTTCAATGGTCTCTTTCTGCCTGGTTATAAAAAAACAATGTATGAAGACAAATTGTTGGCCAAATTGTAAGTGACTGCTGGCTTCATGAATCACAGTATTCATTAATTAATATGGAGTACCGTTACATACTTAGACGATAGTAGATAGATTCTTAGCCTATAAGAGATTCAGTTCCCCCTGCTGACATCCTTTTTGCCAGTTATTGTTGCTTTTTCTTTTTTCTTTTGCAAATAAAGTTGTTAGAAATAAATGAATCAATAAATAAATGTGCAGTTGTGATAATTGGCTGAGGAAGTTGGATGCTCTGATTTGAAACAAACAAAGTTTCAAGGGCAAATGTATGCATCTGTTTAGACGAGCATCCAGTTTCCGTGACCCAATTTTACAGCATTATTAGACCAGCTGAGATAATAACTTCACCTCGCCTTCACCTATCTTCTTCTGCGCACCTACAAGAGGTGCATACTTGGCCTGAGATCAGCAACTACCAGTACTTTATCAAGACTATTATATAAATTCAACAATAAACTATTTGTTCAAAAAATGTCTCGCACAGGCACTATGCTCTGATAGTTACCCAGTGACACTTTCTCATCATATTGATTCTGAATGAGGCGAGCATTTAGGGAAATTTACTGTTGAAATATAATGATGATGATTATTTAAGTTTCTTGAATAGATAGATAGACTGGTTTAATAAAAATTACATTGCAGTCATATAGTCTGCAATAATATTATTCCTTGGTTTACAGGCCTCCTGGCAAGTTGGCGTTCATTGACCACATCGTTGGTAACCAGCCCAATGATGAGATGGTTGCCGTTGCTGACTGGTTAGTGTTTGTACTTTCATGTCTGTGGGGTCGTTAAACTGAGTAGCAGCTAAACTAGCATCCAAATGCATGGTGTTTTAACATTCTGGGGCAATGCTTGGAGTAGTTGCAGTCAAGTGCACTGGTTGCCAGCTTTTGTGAAAGCATATACATGTTTTTTGTCAGGGCCGTACACAGGGGGGGGGGGGGGGGGGGGGGGGGGGGGGGGGAGGTCAGTTGCCCCGCCTAGCAAGGCGAAAAAGTTACCAAAAAGTACAGAGAACTGAGCTATTTTTATTTTTATTTTTTGCTTTTAAATACGTACTGCCCCCCCCCCCCCCCCCCTTGAATTTTGGGCTATGTACGACCCTGACTGTATGTGAGCACAAATGCAAGTATAAGAAATTTGTGTTGTGAGAATGGAAAATGGACCCGATGGATGGATTTTTACCACAAGCACTTGAAATGAAGAAAAAAGTGCATATTTGTGTCACTGTGAAAGCTAGCCTGATGCAAGCATAAGTGCAAGCACAAGAGGTCTTATGTCACTGTGAAAACTAGCCTGACACAAGCATAAGCACAAGCACAAGAGGTCTTATGTCACTGTGAAAAAGCTAGCCATAAGCGCAAGACACAAGCATAAGCACAAGCACAAGAGGCCTTGTGTCACTGTGAAAATAGCCTGATGCAAGCATAAGCACAAGCACAAGAGGCCTAAGCGCAAGTGCGCACTGTGAAAACTAGCCTGATGCAAGCATAAGCGCAAGCATAAGAGGCCTTATGTCACTGTGAAAGCTAGCCTGACGCAAAGCATAGGCGCAAGCATAAGCGCAAGCATAAGCGCAAGCATAAGCGCAAGCATAAGAGGCCCTATGTCACTGTGAAAACAGGCCTGAAGCATTAGCATAAGCGCACGTTTAATAATAAGAATAAGTTTATGAATAGTGCTTGCACTTATATTTGCATCAGGCTGGTTTTCGCATTAACATAAGGCCTCTAAGTGCTGGCGCTTATCACATTTTTCACAGTAACATAAGGCATGATCTGTGCTTGCATTTATGCTTCACTCATGCTTTGCTAACTAGTGAGAAACAGACTTGTGTTTTACAAGTACATGTAAATGGACTGACTAGTTTTGTCTGTGACTCTAATCCTTTTTCGACCAATTCTTAACATTTTTAAATTCGTACTGTTTGTTCTTTGGTGTCAGGTATGAAAAGAATTTGCAATTTCATAGATTTTGGTCTGTGGATGATAAACAAGTAAGTTTATATGGTAATAAAACAAACCAGAATAATCAGGTTTCTTCCTGTATTCGGCAGTCATATTTTATAGGGTTTGAAATTGTAACCCAGTAGTGATTGGGATTTGGTCAACTTTTTTAATGAAGCCATCATGTATTTTTTAGGGTATGAACCTTGGAACAAATGCGTTCCAACTTGAATATCGGTATCCCATGGAGCAATTCATTGGTATTTTTAGGGTGATTTTTAGACCATGAAGTATTTTTTAAGCTGGGAAAATTTTCACGGCTTGGAATTTTTTTCCGAGGTTTTCTGATGGTCACCCCTACCATGTTTACCTCAAGGAACCCCCACCCCCTTCCCCCAGGGAACAGAAGTGCATATATATAAGGTAATCTATACAATGTTATTCTGCAGGTTCACACTGAGTACAGTTCACTAAGGTCTATTGTAGTGACAAACTTTGAAGAGACAATCAAAATGCCCTTAAATGAACCTGCTCCTGGAAAGAAAAAGAGTCAAATCCAGGTGTGAATGGCATTTCATGTGGTTGACGTCTTCATGTGTCTGTCTGTCCTGATGTCCAGCTGTCTGTCTATCTGTTTATTTATGTCTCCATGTCTCTGCATATCTTCCTGTGTCTGTCTGTCCTGATGTCCAGCTGTCTGTCTGTATGTTTATTTATGTCTCCATGTCTCTGCATATCTTCCTGTGTCTGTCTGTCCTGATGTCCAGCTGTCTGTCTGTATGTTCATTTTTGTCTCCATGTCTCTGCATATCTTCCTGTGTCTGTCTGTCCATGTGTGCTTGATGATCAAATCATCAATTTGTTCAATATTTCCACCTGTCCATATACATACAAGCCTGTCTATCAGTGGCTGCAGTTACTCCACTGTCCATGTGTCCTTCAATTAATCAGCGCTATTGTCTGTGTATCAATCTGTCCATCCATGTATCTCGACATAATTAACTCTATTTTATTCGTCTTAATCTGAATAAATTATTTGTAAACTCAGCCTGTGTTCACACTTGAGTGCTTTACCAACGAAGGTACAGATCACAAAACTAAGGTTAACCGCTCAACAAGCAATAGTTTTCTAATTTCTACCAAGGTTCAGTAACTCGTTTACTTCAGTAAACCACCATTAAGTGTAAACATGGCCCTATAGCTGTTTGTCTTGCATGACTAATACATGTAGTTTGTCTTTCATCAGGAGTATATTGACTACTATGGAACGGCTGGCGTGCAGCACATTGCACTAAACACTTCCGACATCATATCAGCTGTAAGTTCGCACCCACATAGACTGAATGCAATAATGGTGTCCAATTTCAATTCTGGACTGACCTGCCTCTCATACAGGTGAAAATGCTTTTGTGTTTCCACGTGAACACGAGGCTAGTCAGTCCAGAATAATGGCAATTGAAATTGGATGCCATTATTGCATAATTTTGGTCTATAACCTGTACATATAAACTCTTTAGATTTTCTTTCATCTCTCCTGAGCTTTTGTATCTGTATCCTCTTCTCCTGTAGGTAACTAACCTGAAGGAGCGAGGTATGATGTTTTTATCCATACCAGACAAGTACTACGACAATCTCAGGGAACGTCTTAAGAAGTCCAGCATTACGGTCAAAGAGGACTTGGATGTGGTAAGTATGATCTATTACTACATGTATGCAGTTGAACCTCTGGTTGTGACCACTCTCGTAAGCGACCACCTCTCCTAAGCGACCAGTAGTTCCAAATACCAAAAGTTTCCAATTAAGTCAAATCACTATAGTTGGAATCTCTTGTAAGAGACCACCTCCCGTAAGCGACCACAAAGCTTGACATTTTGGGTGGTCGTTTACGGGAGGTTCGACTGTATGTTAGACTGTGCCTTATGTCTTCAATCAATAAGGGAAAATGTTGCTTGACTGCCATAGGCACCTATCATGCATATGCAGCCTGAAAAAGTCCTCCATCGATTGTAAAGCGCATTGAGACAATGTGAAATGTGCTATGTATATAAGAACTGACTTAGTATTATTATTATTATTATAATGTTGAAACAAAGATCTGCTAATACAGTTAGCTTCAACTGAGACGTCACCCATGCATGATCCAAACTGGTTTCAACTGGTTATGCAAACCGGTCAGAACAGTAAATGACAGGAAATAACATTTTAGAGTCAAACCTCAAAGGCTTTCCAGAGGAAAACGTTTACCCAAGAAGCCAAATTAGGAATTTGAAAAATTGGAAAGTGGGAATGTGGAAAGTGGGAATGTGGAAAGTGGGAAATGAAATAAAATAAGTCCCATGGGGCTCAGACAATTTGATATACAGAGAAAACTTTCCTTTCTGTGTGACAGATTTTTAAAATTAGATTGCAATAAAGGCCTGTTTTGAAATTAGTGTTTAACAGCTCATTCTACAATGTTTTAGATATTATTTTGTATTTTTTTCAGGTCCAAAAACTGAAGATCTTAGTGGACTTTGATGAACATGGGTACTTGCTACAGATCTTCACCAAACCAGTGCAAGACAGACCAACGCTGTTCCTTGAAGTTATCCAAAGACATAACCATACGGTATACATGCAGTGTGTGCAGTGGGAAGCATGGGAAAGTGGGAAATGAGAAAAATATCAATGTGGAACAGAAAGTGGGAATGTGGAAAGCGGGAATGTGGAATGTGGGAATGTGGAAAGTGGGAAATATAGGAAGTGATCAAGAGAATATGAATATTGAGTTTTTTAGGTGAATTAATGAGTGTGAATTGGGAGTTTGAAATATATAAACTGGGAAGGGAATTTAGGATGGGTGAAATGGGAAATATATTTGTGTAATATCTTTTTCATGGCCCTTGTTTTTGATTTGATTATCTTTAGGGATTTGGCGTTGGAAACTTTAAAGCTCTATTTGAATCCATAGAGGCTGACCAGTCAGATCGTGGAAACTTATAATAATAAAAATACTGATTGATTTTTCAAAACAAAATAGAACATTGTCAAACAAATATTGATAATCAACTGGTACATATTGACTGGCCTTTGTGTTACAATATTTGTCATTTATCTCTATCAATACCTGGGACTAATTATCAATTAGTCAACGAGCGTCCATGCGCCCATTGCATTATAGACGCACGAGAGAGAATATAAAGAACTCTTAACAAGCGTAAGAGTGGCACGAGGCATAGCCGAGTGCGACTAGCTTATTAAGAGTTCTTTATATTTTCTCGAGTGCGTCTATAACGCAATGAGCGCATGGACGCTCGTTGACTAATTGATTTATAATATGGCATCTAGAGAGCGTGCAGCCCATGGGGAAATAGTTCATAGCAATTTTAGACAATGAGTGTGTGCGTTATTTCGAACAGCGCGCGCATGATCAGACGAGGCCAGTGGGAAGTTGACTAGAGCGTGCAGCCCATGGGGAAATAATTCATAGAACTCTAGCCAATCAGAGCGTGCGTTATATCATTGTTATATTATAATTATAATTAGCCACTTTAGAAACGAGTAAAGGACTGGTAATGAGTTTTAATAATTAATCTAATTAAAAAATGAACCCCATCACAAGAAAGAGCATATCAGAATTAGTATGTTTTAGGAGTTTGATAGGGTTTGGAGAAGCAGCAACTGAACTGTAGACATTTAAAAACTGCAAAAATTACAAAGAAATGTATGGTTACAAGCGTCCCTACTAAACATACATTTCTTTGTAATTTGCCGATTTTTAGAAAGCTGTTAATTGCTCAATATCTAACAAAACCTTTTGAAACTTTGTAATAATGCTAATTCTGATATGCTCTTTCTTAATTTTTAATTAGATTAATTCTCAAAAATCATTCCCAGTCCTCCACTCGTTGCTAAAGTGGCTAATAAAAGTCACACTGAGAAACCCTATGTAGCTATGTAAGCTAGGGTTTGTTATGTGTGATCTTTTGAAACTTCAATAAAGCAATTTCTCACATGATATAGCTAGCAATACGATTGCATGAAAACAAGTGCTCCAAGAAACTGTAAATTTTAAAACTGTGTTTACTCTTTAAACTATTCAATAACCAAAACTAAGAGTATTGTGTGTTTGTGCTGCTGGGTGGTTGTGTCTATAATAACCAAAACTAAGAGTATTGTGTGTTTGTGCTGCTGGGTGGTTGTGTGTCTATAATAACCAAAACTAAGAGTATTGTGTGTTTGTGCTGCTGGGTGGTTGTGTCTATAATAACCAAAACTAAGAGTATTGTGTGTTTGTGCTGCTGGGTGGTTGTGTCTATAATAACCAAAACTAAGAGTATTGTGTGTTTGTGCTGCTGGGTGGTTGTGTCTATAATAACCAAAACTAAGAGTATTGTGTGTTTGGCTGCTGGGTGGTTGTGTCTATAATAACCAAAACTAAGAGTATTGTGTGTTTGGCTGCTGGTGGTTTGTGTCTATAATAACCAAAACTAAGAGTATTGTGTGTTTGTGCTGCTGGGTGGTTGTGTCTATAATACCAAAAACTAAGAGTATTGTGTGTTTGTGCTGCTGGGTGGTTGTGTCTATAATAACCAAAACTAAGAGTATTGTGTGTTTGTGTGCTGGTATTGTGGTTTGTGCTGGGTGGTTATAATAACCAAAACTAAGAGTATTGTGTGTTTGTGCTGCTGGGTGGTTGTGTCTATAATAACCAAAACTAAGAGTATTGTGTGTTTGTGCTGCTGGGTGGTTGTGTCTATAATAACCAAAACTAAGAGTATTGTGTGTTTTGTGCTGCTGGGTGGTTGTGTCTATAATAACCAAAACTAAGAGTATTGTGTGTTTGGCTGCTGGGTGGTTGTGTCTATAATAACCAAAACTAAGAGTATTGTGTGTTTGTGCTGCTGGGTGGTTGTGTCTGCTAAGAGTATTGTGTGTGCTGCTGGGTGGTCTATAATAACCAAAACTAAGAGTATTGTGTGTTTGTGCTGCTGGGTGGTTGTGTCTATAATAACCAAAACTAAGAGTATTGTGTGTTTGTGCTGCTGGGTGGTTGTGTCTATAATAACCAAAACTAAGAGTATTGTGTGTTTGTGCTGCTGGGTGGTTGTGTCTATAATAACCAAAACTAAGAGTATTGTGTGTTTGTGCTGCTGGGTGGTGTGTCTATAATAACCAAAACTAAGAGTATTGTGTTTGTGTGCTATAATAACCAAAACTAAGAGTATTGTGTGTTTGTGCTGCTGGGTGGTTGTGTCTATAATAAATGAAGTGTAACACTGGTTGTCTTGCAATTGTATGTGATTTATCTATGTTTTGTGATACACTATCAACTTTAGCTGCCTTCCTTTGCCTCTCCTGGGGGACATGATAGAGCAACTAAGGAGAGGGGTAAGACAACTAAGGAGAGGGGTAAGACAACTAAGGAGAGGGGTAAGACAACTAAGGAGAGGGGTAAGACAACTAAGGAGAGGGGTAAGACAACTAAGGAGAGGGGTAAGACAAGGTGAATGGAAAGAGAGGGATTACAGCCTTCCCTTCCCTCTTCCTTTCTCTTCCCACTTGGCCAATTAATCCCTTCTCATCTGCTATGCAGACAAGGCCACTATACATAGTCGTTATTAGTCGGTTAAGCATCTAATACGGCTGTGTATTTTTACGAGTCATTTGGTATTTTGGAATAGCCTTTAGGCGAGCCAAAATACATGACGTCAGTAAAAATTCACAGCCGTATTAGATGCTTAACCGACTAATAAGTTGTTTTTATATATTTTGTCCAAGAAACTAGCTATTTTGGTGAAAGTGAAAAACAACAAATTACAGTGATCATTTCTGTACGAGCGCGCGCTAGCCAAAACTGTCAATTCAACGCTGATTGGTTAATTTTCATCAACGATTCTGCATGAATGATTGGAAAAGCCACTTAAGTAACTACCCAAAATATGGTCCCATATTTCGCGCGTTCTTGTGCATATTTCGTGCGTTCTTTGACAAAAAATATAATAAAGTGTCTTATCTGGTGATGTCCCAGTAAGCAAAGTATCATTATAGTCTGGTGTCAGGAATAATGATAGAGGTCTGAGTCAGTAGTCAATTGGGGGATTCAGCTTTTGTATCCCTGCAACAATGGAGTAAGTGACTTGTGATCAAAACTCAAATTCTCCTTTGAAATTCAAAGAATCTTGAGAATTTTGAATTTGCACAAGCCACTTACTCCATTCTTGCAGGGAACCCTTGCACCCCTTTCAAATACCCCATACCCCTTCAAATACCCCCACGCCCCTTCAAATACCCCACACCCCTGCAAATACCCCACACCCCCTTCAAATACCCCACCCCCCACCAAATACCCCCACATTCCACCAAATACCCCCACATCCCCAAAATACCCCCACATCCCTTTCAAATACCCCCCACACCCAATCACCCCCACCAAATACCCCCACATCCCATCAAATACCCCCACATCCCACCAAATACCCCCACACCCAAATCACACACCCCACCAAATACCCCCACATCCCACCAAATACCCCCACATCCCACCAAATATCCCCACACCCAATCACACACCCCACCAAATACCCCCACATCCCACCAAATACCCCCACATCCCACCAAATACCCCCACACCCCTTCAAATACCCCCACACCCAATCACACACCCCACCAAATACCCCCACATCCCACCAAATACCCCCACACCCAATCACACACCCCACCAAATACCCCCACATATCCCACCAAATACCCCCACATCCCTTCCTGTGTTCCTTATATAGCTGCTTTAAAGAAATCTACGAACTGTCTCTATAAACGATAAGTTTATTGCATTGTCTTTTCGTTTTTGCAGTACATGTATTAATGAAATAATGCACAGTAGTTACTGGTTGAAAAATATACTTCTTACAACATGTGTCTTTCCTAACTATGTAAGCAGAGAATTGGGGAGCTGCATCTTAAATTAAGTATAATAATGACTGCATGAAATTGCGAAGAAAAAATAGAAACATGAATGCCTTGGTAATCCATTTAGTGGCTTAATAGCTTGCTTATAGGGATCCATTCAGCTTGGATTAATCACAATTAGATTACACAATGTTTGATTACTAAATAATTAACTTCCAAAAATATTAGAGTACAAACACATACTAAATAGTGATAGAGTGCAAACACTAGAGTGCAATTTAGAAAAGTGTGAAATAGTAGAGTGCAATTTAGAAAAGTGTGAAATAGTAGACTACTAACTTTAAATAGTACTAAATAGTGATATTTCTATTGTTTTCTATTGTTTCATTAGTGCTATTTAGTACTAATTAGTTATTTAGTTTTCAAGCTTTTCTAATTTGCACTCTAGAGTGCAATTTAGAAAAGCGTGAAATAGTACTAATTTTAAATAGTACTAAATAGTGCTATTTCTATTGTTTTCTATTGTTTCATTAGTGCTATTTAGTACTAATTAGTTATTTAGTTTTCAAGCTTTTCTAAATTGTACTCTAGTACTAACTTTAAATAGTACTAAATAGTGCTATTTCTATTGTTTTCTATTGTTTCATTAGTGCTATTTAGTACTAATTAGTTATTTAGTTTTAAGCTTTTCTAAATTGCACTCTAAAACCGTCAAACAGTACAGACTATTTAGTGCTAAATAGCACCACTAAAACAATAGAAAACAAAAGACATTGCACTATTTAGTACTAATTAGAGTTAACACTGTTTCATGGTTTTAGTGTTTGCACTCTCTTTCTATTGTGTAATTATTAGTACTATTTAGTGCTATTTTATTTTAGTGTAAAACGTTGCATGGTATTAGTAATAATTAACTTACCTAAGCAACCATTTCAATCGAACAAAGGTAACCCTAGCAACTGATTGAATGAATCACAATGTTACCATAGTAACTGTTGAATCAATATAAGGTAACCCTAGCAACTGAACTTTAAAATGATTAAAAAAGGTTACCATAGCAACTGTATGAACCGCACACCCACCAAGGTCACCCTAGCAATTGATTGAATAAATCACAATGTTTCCATAGCAACTGTTGAATCGATCATAAGGTAACCTAGCAACTGATCAATCCCTCGCCATCAGTGTGTTATAATTAATATTAAGACGCGCATTGGACTGTCTTCTCAGCGCCGTCAAGTAGATGTACGATGCTTTGTGAGACTCGTCACTGATACCAAGCGATGTGAAGACCTGAGATAGTCCTGTGTTGCGGGCTTCCTCTACCTTCACTAGCGCGTCGGCGTCGGCCTTGGCCATGATGATCGTAGCTTGTGCTGTTGAGTTCTGAGTTATCTCTTTTGCTTCGTTGTTGATCTCGTTTCTGAGACGATCTGTTTCCTTGCGTACGACCTTGCGAAACAAAATTGCGGCAAATTAGATGATCTATGATGATGATGACGGCGATGATGGTGATGGTCAAACTGGTAGTAATCATCAGGTCATTAATGACCATCATTTCAGATCGCCCGTTTTATCCGCAACGTGTTTTGATATCTAGAGTAGTCATGGTAACAGTAGTATGGCCACATGCATGCATACACAGAGGTAGAAACATCGGAAGCGTTCTAACCGGACTGCAAGACAGCCCTACTTTTTCGCGAAACTCCGCAGTCGATCGGGCTACGAAAGAATGAGGCGAGATGAAAAGACACGAGTGGATTGAGGCGAGAAGACGAGTAGCGTGCGCGTGGGGCTGTTAGTTTTGCTGTATTGTGTTTCGCACTTTAGCTTAGTAGATATAGATAGTAATGACTATCAAGGCTTACCTTTTCTCGTAATTCAAAATTTGCTTCTTCTTCTTGTTCTCTCTCTATGACTTGTCTCAAGTATCGACTTTTCACATCGTTGTGAATGTCAAAGTCAAGAAGCTGAAAGTAGCGAACTTCAATGAAAACACCCTTGTCTTCCTTTTTGCAGCTAGCGTAAGGTGTGCATCCCGTTCTGCACTTATAGGCTTTGCAGTCCTTTCTGCAACATTTGCCACCAAGTCGATCAGCCACAGCCTTCCAGAGCTTGTTCTCGACGGAGTCACGCTGTCTTGAAAGAAAGAAGAAAAATAATTTCGACATTTGTCAGTTGATGCTGAAAACCAAATGCATTTCTTTGTTGTCATGTGTTCGGTTTACCAGTTTGCGTATTTATTTGTTTGTTCGTTAGTTTATCCTTTCGCTAGTTCAGCTGTTTTCTTGATAGACAGGTCTGCATGGTTGGTACCCTGCGAGCAGAGCCCGGTTCCTTTTCGTCTTTCTATGTTCACCGAGTCTTTTACTTTTGATGAACGGCTTTTATTTTGGCTTTTACCTTGCTGTTCGTAGTAGTTCAAACTACAAGAACAGCAAGGTAAAAGCCAAAACAAAAATCCGTTCAGCAAAGTAAAAGACTCAGTGAACATAGAAAGACGAACCTCTGCTCGCAAGGTACATGGTTGGTTGTCATTCGTTCGTCTGTTTTGTTGTTGGTTTTTGTTTGTTTGTTTGTTTGTTTGATAAGTACGTACTGGTATAAGTAGTTGCTGTTCTAAAACACGTGTACTGATGGGGTTTTCGTGGATTTTTTCGGCAGTGCAAAAAAAGTGCTCCTTTTGAACAATTCTTTTCCACATTGTACACTTTGCAACTTTCTATCCAAATTGTTTTCTGGAACTTTTCCCATTATGACTCATCGCGCACGGCCCTTCATTCGTCGCTAGTTTGTGTTCATGGGGGGTATATGTCCTACTCTGTAAAAGATTACTCAATTATATATTCACCCTATTTATGTCAGCAAGGTGTTCTTAATAAAGTAGATTATTAGAGTCTGTTGATCGCATGGAGTGGGAAGTAGTTACGGTTCGTGCCGTGCGGTGTCCAAGCATTCTGATTGGTTGAGCAATGACTTTGCGCGCTGTGATTGGTTGAATAGAATGTCTTCGATTCCGTACCTTGCCGTGACCGTAACTCCATACCGTAGATTTCCCACTCATATATACGAACACGACTCTGTACAAAACTCTTTCGTATTCACCTGATAAAATCCCCAACAGGTATCTCAGCCGCGATGGATTTAATCACAGCGTTCGCTGTGGATTTCATGACTGGCCTGTAGTACAGGTCGTACTCCTGATGCAGATAACTCAAATCCTCTGGCTTCAAGAAATACTGGAAGGCACACGATATAGTCACCTCTACCTTGTCGTCCGAGTATGTTGTAATGTCCTTCAAAAGCTCAAAATGAGCGTCGGCGCGGAACGCCTTGAACGTGTAGTCGGGACCAATCAGATACCTACCGCTCGTGTACACCCTGGTCAAGTCGACTTTGCCGGTCGACTTCTGCTTCTTGAATGAAATCTGTGAAAGTATTGGGCATCAGTTACAAGATGAGTTTTAAATGGAGAATGGGCGAGGTAAAATGAGAGACTGTAACTACCGTAAAGTTCCGAAAGTAGCGACTCCCCGAAAGTAACAGTAACAATTGATGCTTACTAACAAATCCCGAAAGTAACTTGCCCCCGGCCCGAAAATAGCGATCCCTCCGAAAGTAGCGATCTGTACATCTGAACCCGGCCCGCAAATGATCCCCAGTAAAACTAGGACTGGAACTAGGACTAGAGTGCAATTTAGAAAAGTGTGAAATAGTACTAACTTTAAATAGTACTAAATAGTGCTATTTCTATTGTTTTCTATTGTTTCATTAGTGCTATTTAGTACTAATTAGCTATTTAGTTTTCAAGCTTTTCTAAGTTGCACTCTAGTGTGGGATTCAAGTATAATAGTCAAAGAAATATCAAAGCAAATTTATTTTTCAATATTCAACATTTATGTAAAACTAATAATCATATAATCATCATAGAGTGCAATTTAGAAAAGCGTGAAATAGTACTAACCTTAAACGTACTAAATAGAGGCATTTCTATTGTTTTCTATTGTTTCATTAGTGCTATTTAGTACTAATTAGTTATTTAGTTTTCAAGCTTTTCTAAATTGCACTCTATAACCATATTATTAGTGTTTTCTATAGAGTGATTCCAATAAACCTGGGCATTTAATACTAACTACACCAATACCGTGACACACTATTAGACACTCACTCTTTTGTTTTCTTTTGTTTCTTTGCATCTAATAAACACTGACAGCTAATTAGTAGTGCCCAGGTTTATTGGAATCACTCTATAGTTCTTGCAAAACTCAATATATTTTTGACATAGTGTTCGCTAAGTAAGGTTTTTTGAAAGTTTACAAGGCTTTAGAAGTTGTTTTATTTGTTGAAACCTTTTCGACTAAGGATTCATCATCATTAGTCGAAAACGTTTGAACAAACAAAACAATTTAAAATATATTTTGTAATGAATTAATTAGCTAACATATGAAACAGTATTGTATAAATATTCCGTAAAATTTCGATATCGTGGGCTTATATTTTTTCAAATGCCGTTTTTCGGTTCTTAAAACAATAGAAGAAGAAACATGTGACAATGGGATTATTCGGGGAGAGATTATTTTCGGAAACTTCTAATCAAGACATAGCCGCCAAAGATGTCAGAGATACTCCCAGTATATTTGATCAATTGTAAGCGCAATCAGTGTACATAAATCTGGCGCTATATAAATCAGCATTATTATGATATTATAACAGTAACGAACTCAAACAACGTCAAAGAAAAATGTTATTCTGGCTGTCAAGTATAATAACCAACTTTTGTGCAGTTATCACATAACTCATTGTCGTTGGAATACACCTGTAAACTTCCCCTCGTGCTCTCAAATACTCCCTTTGACGATAGCTTTCGAACTCTTTCCCACACTTTGGGCAGATTTCTACGGAAATAATCCCTGCTCCGTACTTTTGCTTGAGCTCCTCTGCTATGTCTCCATTTGAAGACTAAACCTTTTCCCCTTCCTTTTCCTTTTCCTTTTCCTTTCCCCTCCTCCTTCCTTTTCCTTTCCCCTCCTCCTCTCCCTCCCCTTTGAGCCTGAAACTCAGGTTATTTGAAGACACCATTGGCTTGAGACTGTGATAGTGAATTTCAGCTTCATGCCCAAGCAAAGCCATGCATTCATACTTGTCTGCGGCTTTCTCTTTAGACTTGGACAGACCGTCGAATCAGTAACAAATTAGTGTCACGAGGTTTAAAATCGTCTTGATAAATAATAAATTTTCTACCATATATCTGTTCAGGATTTCTTTTGAGGCTTTATTTTAATTAATTAATTTTCAAAATCTCTCAATTTGTATCCCACCAGTCCAAGTTTTACTGGGGATCATTTACGGAACTCATCGGGGATCATTTGCGGGCCGGGATCATTTGCGGGCCGGGATCATTTGCGGGCCTAGTTTGGGGATCATTTGCGGGCCTGGGATCATTTGCGGGCCGGGATCATTTGCGGGGCTGTACAGATCCCCCTCTAGAGCAATGATCAGTGTATTATATGACGAACAGCACCAGCAAACAGCACGTAAAGAGCCAGAACATTTACTGCTACACTGATCAGCAAATGTAACAAAAGCAATGGCATAATAAAATACGTTATAGATCCTGTGAATAGTTGTTATTTGTTAAAATACCGTACACGATGTCACACGGTATGGCTACTAAAAGTTAACGATTTTAGCACCCCGAAAGTAGCGACCACCCGAAAGTAGCGAACCCCGAAAGTAACAGTTACCTAAGTTTGCTAAATCCGAAAGTAACGACCTCACTACTTTCGGAACTTTACGGTATTTTGGAGGAGTGACCCCCACCCCCTCTACCCCTTTACACTGCTGCCTCATTCCACTGACCTTTTCCCCCCTACAAAATGAACTGTAGCAGCAGTCCTGGAGTAGGTATATATCCCAAGTTATATACCTATATAAGAAACCAACAAAGTTGTCAGGATATTTGACGAGCTGGCGCATATGGTTGTATAGGAGATATACTGTGACCCTCCTCCCTCTCGCCTCTTTGTGGACGAGGGTCTCCCGGCCGTGCTATTGCAGCTTCAGTGCTCCTCGATCCAATGGTGTCGTTTTCGTAAGAGTGCATGGGCCGTGGGAAGTAGTTACAAAGGTACGGTTCGTGCCGTGCGGTAACGTACCGTGCGTCGTACCGTGCGTGTCACCGTGCGTGTCATGCAAGCATTCTAAATTTTGCGCGCTGTGATTGGTTGAATTTGCATGACTTCGTCCGTAGGTTTCTCACTCATGTGAAAACGACTCTATCTCGTGTTTGCATGGTAAACCCGGCCAAGAGATAGAACATGCTGCAAAGCTCCCTCTACGTGATGTCTACAGTCAATGGGTCGCATTCAACTTATTTGCTGTGAAAGCGGAAAATCTCAAATGCCGGTCATTCACCACAACTACACAGCTTTCATTTCCCCACGAGGTTCTTTGCATAAATATTGTTAGGCTAATCATGAATACCATATCGGTATAGTACGTCCACTCCCTGCTGTGAGTTCATTGGAGCCTGATCTTGAGCTTGGAGTACCCTCGCTAGTGGAAAAGTCTGTCGGTGCAAAGACATTTCTGCGGAAACTCTACCCTTTCGCCCTTCACGGCCTCTCGATCCAGCATTGACTTGACACGAATGGCCAAGGCGAAAGGTTATACACCTATTTCAAAAAACGTTGTCGCGTTCAAAGCAACAAGCGTCGAGCCAAAACCGAAGTGAATGCTGGTTTTGTGTTGTCAAATTATTCAAATCAGACCTATTTTCTATGGAACGAAGTGTGATGCAAACAAGAACGTGAAAATGTTCACATTTTGTAATTAGTCCTCATAGAAACAATTGTGATTTAAATAATTGTCAACACATAACCAGCATTCACTTCGGTCTTGGCTTGACACTTGTTGCTTTGAACGTGACAACGTTTTTTGAAATAGGTGTATATCTCAAGTGTACCTCAAATGGCTTTTAGAATGGCAAGGTTTCAATGGAGGCGTCACAACGAAACCATCATTTATTTTATTTATTACTCGGCTGGGCTGCCTGTGGCAGACTAGGCTTTTTTTTGGCTTTTTTTCCGGTTAGACCGTCCATTCCATCCCGGCCACAGGAAGCCCGACAGCAGCATGTCATTCGATTGGTCCAAAGTCGGTTCTTCGTAGCCTCCTCCGCAGGCAACGCCGGAAAGCGAGGCCGAAGGCCGAGAATGCCGGAAAGCGAGGCCGAAGGCCGAGAATGGCCGGAAAGCGAGGCCGAAGGCCGAGAATGGGATCCCTGTGCGAGGCCGAAGGCCGAGAGGGACTTGGCCCTAGGGAGAAAATTCTTCCCTTCCGGCCCCTCCTTCTCTTCCCCCCTCCCCTCCCCCCCTCTCCTTCTTCCCTTTCCCTTCTTTTCCAAAGGAAGCCCACAAGAGGAGAAAAGCTAAGAGATGCCTGCGGAGGGGGCTAGGTTCTTCGCTGGGTTCAGTGATCGTAGTTCAGTTTACTGCTGAGGTTTGAAAAAAATTGAAACGATGTCTCTTGAAGTTCTTCATCACCTACTTCTCCAAACGCTCACTATGCTTACAAACGCATACGCCGTTCGCGGTAGGCCTACGCTAAAAGATGTCAGTGAGCGATTTTGGACCAGGCCGTTCCGCGAACTCAAAGCAATCAAAGAGAAATCAAAGCAAACTATGAAATCAAATGAGCAAAATATGAGCAAATATGAGCAAATCATGGCTAGAAATGGCAAACAAATGACTACAAATGACGAAACTATGACTAAAAACTTGACTATAAACTCTTGTACTGAAAAGTACTACTCCGATTCTGATGAATACCAGACTGATCAAGCTGAAGCCTCGACCTTGATGAACGACGACAAGAAATGTTCAACAACAGTCGCCAACCAAAAGAATCATAGTACACGTAAAAATCTCTTTAAACTCGTAAACAATTAACATTGAGGTGAATATGATAAATTTAGTATTGTTTTGCCTTTTACTTGTTGTTAGTACAATGTATATGTCACAAAATACTACTTTTGGAGTGGTCTTGTCGATCGTGTCTCTTGCAATGTTGACATTGTTGTGCATTAGTGTTCTTGTATCGTACGTTCTGTCGTCAACAGAAGCTGCCATGAATATATTTGATGATCATGATATAGTAGAGAAAGCTATGCAGTTGTATGTAAATATTCATCATGACGATTCAATGACAATAAAGATGAGAAAAACTGTAGAATCTGTTTATTAGGTTTATTATAATCACAATCGTGTTGTATGCTACTGTCATGGCGGTCGGCGACAAAAAATCGCTCTTGTGAGGGAGGGGAGAGTCTAAAATTGGCACATTCACAGTTTATATACAGCCACTTTTTATTTTGGCGGCGCGACCACCGAAAAGAGGCTGTAATCGCAGACTAATGATTCCACCAGCCGAGTGAACGCTTATAGAGCGTCTAGTTTATCTATAAAATGAAAACGAAATACACTGCTTGAACAAGCAATACATCATCATCGTTAATCCAATGTAAACATTGAGAGGTGTACGAGAGACTAGCTGACTGCTAGATAGCGGCTCAAGCGCGCGACCCAGAGAAGGACCATTACCAAACGAATTCCAACACTCACCTGATAATATTCAACGTCACCAAAACTGATCGGCAGCAGAATCACAACCAAGACCAAACCGACCACCAGCACGGCACCAAGACATCGCTTTCTCGTCGCTGATCCCGAGTGATCATCGAAATCGTCCATATTTCAATCCCGCCGGGACTTCGATCGATTAAATCTTCACTCTTGTGTGAAAAAATTCTTCTCTTGAGGAAGTCTCTTGAGGGCGCAGGTACAAATCGCTGGATTTTGGTGGAGTCGTGAGCAGTTGGGTTCATGCAGGATGAGCTCTGACGGATTTGTATTTGCATGGGATGTGGCTTGACATGATAATGAATGTCACGCATGGTTAATGTCACGCATTGTTGATGTCACGCAAGTGTAGCAATCCAATGTCGGTGGAATCCCAACACTAGTTGGGATGGGATGAGGCGTGCATGTTATGGAATGTGGCGGAATGTGGCTTGAAATGATGCAAAATTATTTGACGTCACGCAATGCGGCTGTCACGCGCCGGTGTGTAATTTATATACGGTATTTCATCCTTCGACAATTTTAATGAGGAC
Source organism: Actinostola sp. cb2023 (assembly GCA_033675265.1). Taxonomy (NCBI): domain Eukaryota; kingdom Metazoa; phylum Cnidaria; class Anthozoa; order Actiniaria; family Actinostolidae; genus Actinostola; species Actinostola sp. cb2023. The sequence goes on along the minus strand of JAUJYZ010000413.1, from coordinate 173,403 downwards.
CAAATCTGCACCAATCCTACTAGCGTTGCGTGTTACTACAATACTCAAACAACGTTACTCATTCGGAAGAGCTCTTCTAAAAATAGACAGAAATAAGAGAACTACTACAGGCTGCTGACTGTCGAACTAGGCGTTCACTCGGGCTACTTTATTTTCGAGCATTATTGAAATGAACTGTGGTTAAAATATATCGTCAAATTTAAAAAAAGGACGTCGTCAAATTTAAAAAAAGGACGCATATAATCATGAGAGTATGGTGAAAGAGAACTAAAGTTGAATAGTTAATGGACATCTGTAATCAACTACGCACTAAACTTAACGGTATATAACGGTTTTTTTTACATTTAAACTTCTATAATAGCAGTTTTGATAAAGCTTGATAAAGATCCTCGCCTGGCCTGCAGGTCGGATCTGTATACACCTAGGCTAGTCAAACCTCTATTAAGCGGTCATCCTCGGGAAATAGCGGCTTAATAGAGGTGACCGCTTAATAACGGTCAAGTTTACAGTAAGTATGGGGACCGATTTCCAGGAATTTGAGTGAAAGCTGGTGATCGCTTAATAGAGGGTGACCGCTTAACAGAGAGCCGCTTAATAGAGGTTTGACTGTATTTTAATTCTGACATGGCCAAGTTAAGTTCGATCTGCGTTGTACTAGAAGAAGAAGAAGAAGAAGAAGAAGAAGAAGAATAGAATACTTTATTTTATTTGCACTTTACATAATATTACAAGTTTTTTTGTATTGATAAATAAAATTAAGGAGGAGAATAAATTGATAGTGTAAATTGTAAATAGGTTAAATAGTAAATAAGGTAGAAGTGCTGGAGAGCTGGAGAGTACTCTCGCTTGATGGTTATAAAAGCACAAATAGACATTCAAATGTTGCTCAACGTGATCATAAACATCAAAATGTACCATCTACCCATGCTCCCTTTCGGTCTAGTCGCGTACGCTTGAGTTAAGTTCACAGACAACGCTTTTTGAAATAGGTGTCTAGTAAATAACGCAATTCAACTTATAAAGCATATTCCGTCGGTTTTAATTCTTATTGACACATTAGAGTCACTCTATTAAATCGCGCAATATATTAACAAGCGTTTTGCTGACATTTTATTTCATTTGCTTTGCATTCTAGTCTCCTATTAAACGTTCATCTTTAGGTGCAAGAGACTGGGTCATAGCGAGACATTCAATTCACCCGAGTGGAAGACTGGGTTCGAGTCGTGACCGCAAAGCATTTATGGATTGTTTGGATGGACATGTCCGCCATATTGAATGCAGCATGTGCCTCATCGATTCAACTGAGTTCCTTGTTGCATCAACGGCTTTCAAAATGTGCGTAATCTTTCACAGAGCACGCCATGTTTGATTCTGTCCATCTAAATAGCCCATGGCTGTTTTACGGACGCGCGAGGCTGGATGCGCGTCGAACCTAGTCTTTCACTCGATTCGGTAAAGGCGAATGACATCCACGTGACTATTTGTGACGTCATTCAGTATGCACGCGAGTAGTATAGTAGGGACGAAATGACCCTTGTTTTTAAGGAGGATTCTTAAAGTCCAATATAGGACAAATCACAATGTTACCATATCAACTGTTGCATCAATCATAAGGTAACCTAGCAACTGATCAATCCCTCGCCAACAGTGTGTTATAATTAATATTAAGTCTCGCCCTGGACTGTCGTCTCAGCGCCGTCAAGTAGATGTACGATGCTTTGTGAGACTCGTCACTGATACCAAGCGATGCGAAGACCTGAGATAGTCCTGTGTTGCGGGCTTCCTCTACCTTCACTAGCGCGTCGGCCTCGGCCTTGGCCATGATGATCGTAGCTTGTGCTGTTGAGTTCTGGCTGAGTTGGTGTGCTTCGTTGTGGAGTTCGTTGATGAGACGGTCTGTTTCTTTTCGCACGATCTGATGTATCAAAGCAGATTAATCAAACTATGTTGAAACTTAGGGATTCATGTTGTCTGATATACTTTTAATTTCCAAAAGGAAAACGATGCAAAATTTGTGACGTTAAAAGAAAAGAGAAAAAAAGTGGCCGTCGCCTGTAAACGCTTGGGTTACCTGTGGAGAAGCGAACAACATTCGCCAGCTTGAAAGGTAACCAAGCCTTTACGTGAGAACGAGGCTGCAATTGGCAATGAACCTGATTGGATAACTAGTTTTCATCTGATGAAATGCATGAACTTAGTCGGTAACAGTCGATTATTTTTCATGGGAAAATGTATTTTCAGTAATTAAGATGGCTATATACATACATACAGTCATTCTCAATAAGGTTGTCCAGATGTAAAGACTACAATACTACAATAAAGTCACGTGATTCATTATGTTTTCAATTTCCTCGCGTGGAATTTCAATTAGAGATGCAAAAGTACACGGCATTGTGAGAACTGAATGTAATGACACTGGTATCAACTCGCAGTTACGTTCCGCGCGCAGAAATTGGAAACATAATGAATCATGTGACTTTATTGTAGCATTGTCAGTCTTTTCATCTGGACAACCTTTTTGAGGATGACTGTGTGTCCAAGACAGCACCACAGTCAATCTAACCTTCTCTTGTAGCTTAAAGTTGGCTTCTTCTTCCTGTTCCCGTTCAGTGACTTGTCTCAAGTATCGACTTTTCACGTCGTTGTGGAGGTCAAAGTCAAGAAGCTGAAAGTAGCGAACTTCAACGAAAACACCCTTGTCTTCCTTTTTGCAGCTAGCGTAAGGCGTGCATCCCGTCCTGCACTTATAGGCTTTGCAATCTTTTCTGCAGCATTTGCCACCAAGTCGATCGGCCACGGTCTTGAACAGCGTCTTCTGTACGGACTCGCGTTTTCTAAGGAAGAAATTTGCTCAAGTAAGCTGTCTATTTTACATTTCAAAATTGTTAAATAATTTTTTTTAAACATTATCGTCCAACAAGCCGCACCCCCCCCCCCCCCCCCCCCCCCCCCCCAACTTTGATCGACGATTTTAGTTTAAAAAAAGGCGCGGCTTAATAATAATAGTTTTTGGTAATGCATATGCAAAACCTTGGAAATTCTTTGGAAATTCAATTCAATTTCCAAACTGGCCGTTGGAAATTCAATTCTCAATGTGCAAGGTTTTGGATTACCAAACAATTTCCAATGAATTTCCAGCTAAGGTTTGAAGAGCGCACGCGTTCAGTCCAGTGCATCGCTGTCAGTATCGCTGTCTTACCTTAAATAGTCTGATATAGAAATATCGGCTGCAATGCCCTTGATGGCCGCGTTGGCTGTAGAACGGACAACAGGCTTATAGAAGAGGTCGTACTGTTGATGAAGGTCTTCCAAGTCCTCGGGCTTCAAGAAATACTGAAAAGCGCAGGAAATTTCTACTTCGGTCTTGTCCTTGGTGAAGACCCCGATTTTCTGCAGAAGTTCAAAATGGGCGTCGGCACGGAACTTTTTGAAGGTGTAATCTGGACCGATGGCATAACGACCCATCGTGTAGACTTTCGACGTGTCCACTTTTCCTGTGGATTTTTGCTTCTTGAAGGCAATCTATATTGAAAAAATATATATGTTTATCATATGACTTATATGGCCCCCTGCGCGCGCTCTTAAACCATCGCTGCGCTCGGTCCGTACTGCCATGACCTCGAGCCAAATATTTTCCCGTCCGGCCCTCCCACTCATGCAGTCAATAATGAACAATTATTCCCCGAAGTGGAGGTGAGTAGTGGTGGATATTTACCGAGCCGCGAGTCCTCGAGTGGCAAGGTAAATATTTACCACTACTCACTGACACTGAAGGAGATAATTGTTTTAGTATTTACCAAATCAGTTTGATAAAAAAATGGCGCTTTATTCAACAAATAAATTCGGAGACTTTAGCGAAACGAGATGCCATTTTGAATCTCGTCCCAAAACAGCGAATATAGCCACCAAGGATATTCCGAGTTATCAAAACGCGCCAAAATTGCCATCCACTGATTTGATAAAGTACTAAGTACATAACTCTACCATCAAATAACTATATATCTATATAGTGTAATTTACGCGATATTACTCTTTTTTTTTAAACACATGCACGCCAGCGTAGCACCAGTGAAATAAACAGTCTGTCCATAGTCTTTAACTATGGCCTGTCCTTGCAGCTCAGCGCTACTTTCAGGGCAGCGAAAGAATCGGTGGATCGAACCAGTCCCGTCGTGTCAGATCACTGAGTTGTTTCTTTCTTTCTGGGGCTAACGCTCAGAACAACTTTATAGGTATCTTTATAGCACTTTATTATTATATTCTATATACGAATTCTTTGCGATTTTCACATTACTGAATGTACTTCAAGCATGCTTTATTTTACATGAGATTTTATTATTACAAGCGAGAAAATTAAAAAAACTGGTCTCTGACTTGTTACGCTTCTAGTGAATACTCGATCTAGCTCGTTATCGTTGTTTCACGGACTCGTTTGTGCCGAGAACTATATGGCTAGTACGTGCTGTACGTCAGATAAACGTTCCCTGAAGTGAGTCAAATGAAGTGTAAAGTAGTAGTGGACTCACAAGGCGATGTATAGTTTTTACGTCGACTTTCGTTTGGATCAGTGAGCGAAATGATAAAAAACACGTCGTCGTTCAGTGATATCGACTTACAAAAACTCCGGGAAAATTTGACAACGATCTGAAGAGAAGGCAAGCGAACGTTAGCTCAAACTGTAAGATGGTGTCAAAAGGCGTACGTATAGTATACCAACGCCAAATTCAAACAAACTGCCTTGGAAACCGGTGTTTGTCAGGTTGCCTTGGCTTTGACTATAAACAAGACATGTATATTTACTCGCCAGTAACATTATTTTCTACTGATGTTTTCTACAGGTAAAGTTTACTCAACTCAGTATCCATGAGTACAAACACCTTACCTCATAGTATTCCACATCACTGAAACTCAGCGGCAAAACAATGACTAAAATAAGTGCAATCACTCCAACAGCGATAGTAATCAGATATTTCACCGAACTGTCCATTGTTGACAGTGTTTTCTATGCTATCTGAGCGGCACACAGAACTGACCAAGAAAGAAGACGCGACTCAAGTGCTCTAAGTGGTCCCAGTATGCAAATTCCTTTGATATTTTTGCGTTCAGCTCAGTTAAACATTTTTTTGTGAACCAATGGAGATCCCAGCCTATGGCTGCTTTGTGCTATGTCTACTTTTATTGTATATAGTACAATAGTTTAGAATATTATAACAAAGCGCGCAAGCCGGTAAATATTTTGAACAAAATATACAATTTATTTTTGTAATTAGTCATAGTTATTGTAATGCGCACTTGATCATTTTATGAAAAGTGCGCAATATAAATTAATAAATTATTATTATTATTATTAAAGGCACATCGTGGCTTGATTTCAACGCGAAATGCTTTTTTATCCCAAATAGTTGCAAAGTCTACGTTTATTGTAAAGTGTGGTCGACTTGTGGCAAGTCTATATATAGTACAATAGTAGAGAATAGGCCCAACAAACTGAAGTTCGCGCGCGTAAATATGTTGAACAAAATATACGGCAAAGACATCATCGTGGCTCGGTGAAATGAATCAAAGTACAAAACTTGGAAGGGGTCGTGTCATTGCATGGAAACTTGAATTTCGAACAACAACAATATAACTTATTATTACGTCAACACCCAGGCTTCATTTAATATTAAACGCCATTGTGTTATTATTGACAACTTTTATTATTGTTAACTTTCAGACTTCCACAGTCTATATATAGAAGTGATTGTATAAAGTTTGTTTCCCATTTCAGAAAAAAATTCTCTAAACGGAAAACTGAAAAACAAATTAGTTATTCCCAGGGATGACGTAATGCCACCTCCGCATTGTAGACCACGTGACCAACCCCTTGAGTTTTTAATAATTTGTTTATTTTAACAAATGCATTGACATGAAAGTAGATAGAAGAGAGCTAGGGAAAGTTCTTAAGTACTATAAATCAGTGAGCAAATACCCTAGAAAGAAAGGATAAAGAGAGCTGAAATATCTCATTCCAATGGGGTTTTAAACAACACAACCTCCAGAAATGAGTTTGAGGGCCACAAGTTTATCACTTTATGTAACTGTTACGTGTATTTTACCCTCTTAAAATAAAGTTGGTTATTTATTATTATTATTATTTATTTAATCCCAAATGGTTTGAAATATGAGAAACCATTGAGGTCGATAAGGGCGGAAAATGTGAGTATTGGACCGGCTAAAAGAATCGTAACATATGAAGACTGAAACAACGACCACAACATGACTGACTAAACCAATCACGAAGCTAGACTTTTGGACCAATCAAAATACATTATACTTCAACAAAATTGAAATTGACGTCATGCAGTGAACGGTCACGCATTCTCTTGAGTGACTCTGAGGAATTTATGTTGTGCTGAACTCTGCGAAGGTCGCTCTTCAACTGTGGCCAAAACCACCACATCCTCGATTCAGCTTCACTTTAAAAGTACAACAAAATGGAGTCATGGAAAAAGTTTGTTATCATAGGTGGAATTATCGCGTTACTCGCCATAATCATTGGCCTTGTGGGTTCTTCTCTGTCGAGGCTGGACTCCGACGAGAGTGAGTATAATAAACACATCATGATCATGCGTCGGTGTTTCTTCGACGAATTTTTCCCGAATTTTTCCCGTGGTCAGAGCAGAGATTGGAAAATCCACTTTTCAAATTGTATAAATATCCAAATAGCGGCATATGGACTGTTCGTTGACACAGTGATCGGAGTTTCGTGGAGGAGTGTCGTCCTGTCAGGCATGCGTGACTTAGTAGTTGTATAAAGTGTGCAAACATGTGCTGAGTATTTTAATTTAAACTGCTACAAATGAAAGTTTCTCCATTTTTTTTCTTGTAGATTAAACAAACTAAAACTACCAGATAGATAGCTCAGTTTGTGTAGGAAAGTGAAACTCGCTCTGTGTTTTGTTTCAACATGTACCTTTCGTACTTGTGTTCAGAAGACGCACTCAAACAAAAGTATGTTTCTTTATATGCCGAACGTTTCACATCATTTCGGCACAATTATTTCAAAATTCTTCCACATCTCACGAAGTCTGTCGCATCATCTGACAAAGTCTCGGCAAAAGTCAAATTTTAGCCCTTTTTCTTAATTTTTTTAATCTTCTTATTGTTATTTCTAAATCGCATGATATTTGCATTGCTAATTTGGCACAATTATTATTACTCGGGCTTCTTGTGGAATGCCCGAGTTTAAAGAATGCTGTTTATTTTCTTCTAGTCGGCGTGTCGTACGACGTCGTCCAGAGGGTCCTTGACGATGAGGTCAGAAAGTCGGGCCTTCATAATGGCCCCCCAGGATTCAAGTTCATCAAATTCCCCAGCGTTTTTAAATCCAAAAGCTTTAAAAATATCAAATGCTTGAATAAAGAGGGATTGGAGATTCAACTGAGTGTGGAGTTCCAGTATCGAGCAAGACCTAAGGACCTGAGGAAGACTATCCTGCAGTTCGAAGACTTTGATAATTACGTCAAAGTTTTAAGGTATAATTTGGAGAGGGGATGTGTGTTGTGGGGGGAGGGGGTGAGGGAGGGGGAGGGGGTGATGGAGTCAATAGACCCGGGTAGTCGGGCTGCGTTACATTTGCATTGCTGATTAAACAGGTGATTAGCGTATAATGCGACGCTGATGTGTCGATGGGGTCCCACCATTGGGGAGGGATAGGGGAAGGAATGGAAATGGGATGAATGAATGAAAGAATGAAAGGGAGGAATTAGATCAGGAATGCTCATGAATGTGAGCCTCTATCTGTTATACTGCCGTGGGACTGCTGTACCCAGATCAGACTATTTTTGGCAACAATATGTATTGGCGTAATAATGGTTACCATTCAACATTTAGCTTGGAATGTCAGTAAGGTCATCATCAAAATCAGCAATCATCATCATCAAAATTATTATTATTTTTATTATTATTATTATTAATGGGATTATTGATTATTATTATTATTAGAAAATTAGGAATTATCATCATTTTCTTTAAAATCATGAATCATCAGCCTCTATCATCATCAAAACTGCCGTAACCAATCATCTCGGTCAAACTCACAATATGTTTTGGTCATCAAAAATGCACCAATCATCATCATTAAAATCACCAACCATCATCATCAAAATAACCAATCATCATCATCAAAATCATCATCAAAATAATTGGCGTAATCATTAAAATTACTAATCATCATCATCAAAATCAACAATCATCATCAAAATCATCGTTATTATCAAAATAACCAATCATCATCAAACTAATCATCATCATCAAAATCACCAATCATCATCAAAATCATCATCAAAATAACCAATCATCAAAATCACTAATCATCATCATCAAAATCAAAAATCATCATCAAAATCAACAAATCATCAAAATCAACAATCATCATCGAAATGCTACCACATAATTCTATTATCGTTCTGTTTCCATAGTAACCTGGCGTTATCGAGTATGTACGATGCATGTAGTCGTTTTAACACGAGTCAGTTCCAATCACAACGAGCCACGTTTCAAGAGAGCGTCCTATCCACCATGGACAAGCGTTTCAAAGAAGTCAGCGCCGATCTGACGGACTTGCAAGTCAGCAACATCCAACGACCGACGTCGTACGAGAAAGTCGTGCGCGACAAAGAATCCGCGAAAGAAAACATCAACATTGCCTTAAACGAGCGACCAAGAAAACTCGTCCAAGCAAAGTCTACCAAAGAAGACGCCATCAAAAACGGCCAGATTGCTGTCCAAACGGCGAAGTCTAACTCGAAAATCCTAAGCACGAAAACCAACGCGGAAGTTCAAAGTATATTGTCAAGGTACGACGCAGAGGCGCGTGCTTTTTCTACACTGAAAACCAAGCAGAACATGACCGTAGAAGGACTGTTGTCGTATTTGTCGACCAGGGTAATTGCTGAGAGAAAGAACACACTGAGCGTTGGACTTGATGCGCCTGCAAAGACAAAATACACATACTAAGTACGCGCTGCGAGAAACGACGATTGCTTGCTTCCTATATATACGCATGCATGCGCAAATCACATTCACAATAGTACAGAGTGAACACACGGGAAATTGCTAAATTTGTTGTATTTTCTATTTCTATTCTCATTATTATTATATTCTAAGTCTGGTCCATTCTATTCTATTCCATTCGATATTTCATTCTATTCTAATTGTATTCCATAATTATATTCTACTGAGCTAGTAATTCTATTCTAAGAATACGCAACAATGCACTGAACTAGTATACAAGTTTTGATAAGGAAATATTCGTTATAAACATTTTATAGCCAAAAGGAGCGATCACATGTACTTCACAAACCTGAGTTCTCAAGTTGATCTGCGCTAAAACTACTGAAAAATGAAGTAAAAAGGTCGAATCAAAGTGTTTGAAAGATTTCAATAAACGTGTATTGATTGATTCACTTGTTTTAGTCTTTTGGAAGTGCATTATCTTTGTATCCGGGGCTTTGTATTTGACCGGACCAGTCCGTCTGAAAATAAATTCACACCCGGTTAATACGGACACCCGGTCGATACGGACACCCGGTTAATACGGACACCCGATTAATGCGAACACCCGGTTAATACGGACACCCGGTTAATACGGACACCCGGTTAATACGGACACCCGATTAATGCGAACACCCGGTTAATACGGATACTTCCCCCATGGGAATGTACCAGTTTGGTTTGGGTGGACCTGAAAATCGGCGTGGCCTGGTATCATCAGGTAGTCCTTTTTGTTTCAAATGGACAATGACAGTTGCGTGACGAGGGAGACTATGTGTCGGTGAGCATAGATAAAGATCTCCGAATCGTACGTCTGCAGTACGTACTTGGGACGTCCAGTTGAGGATGCATATTCATGGTCAGATGGTTCTGATAACGTCTTTGGTTTGTTCGTTGTCGCAGAGGAAAGTCGGTCAAATAAAAGGATCAAAAGTCATTCCCGAACTTCGTATTTTTTAAACATCCAGTCGATTCAGACAATGATGTGACTAAGCTCGACGTAGCTGCTGTCTCTGCCTATAAATTTCGGAATTCATCCCTTCGATGTGTCCGAAAATCATTCCGAAACCCTTCACAATGACGAACAGCGTGTGTGACATATGTGAGAGGAGCGTTTCTTTCCTTCAAGTTGGATACATAAAAGTGTTACGCGTTCAAAGTTATCCCCGAATTTCGTACATTGACCTTAATTTATTATTATTAAGTAGCACGTTCATGTTCAAAAGAGTTTTGTGCTCAATTATGATACGTGATTAAATAAACTACTACTACTACTCAGTCCGTGGCGTTGAGGACGGCCTATTTGCTTTGATCATGATGACGTTTTGAAGTACGATTTTTACGATTCCTTTTCCTTCTGAATGTTTCAGAAACGTGGAATAAAATAAACTTCAATCATTATATTTCTCAGAAATGTGTTTCATTTTATTGACGTCGGATACCTTTTAAGGTAATTATTCCTCAGTATATCTTCCCCAATTGAAAAATCGCTGAAATTTTGCAGGTGAATTATTTTTGAGTTTTTATTGTCAGAAAAGTAAAAAAAAATGGGGGTCACCGCGCTTGTTTCAGTAATATTCGTCAGAATAGACCATGCGGTATAAGAAAAATCGACTCAAAACAATCGAATATCGTGTCACGGTGTTAAAATGGCTCAAAAAAATTGTGGAAGTGCTTTTCTGAAACCGATTTACCATTTTTTCAATCACACGAGTTCAACAAAGGTGATGTACCAAAAATTGCATAACAATTATGCCAATTGATTCATTTACAAGCCGGGGTTTGACAAAGGAATGACCGAATTTCCTTCCATTTTCGTATGCAAATCGAGAAAATGACACGGAAAACGCGAAAAAAAATTGACTTCCCAAATTGAATTTTTTTAATTTTTTTCACAAAAGATGTGAAATCGGTAGTGTAAATAAAATATACAATAAAAATTGATGGTCACCGTGCTTCGTTCGGAGAAAAATCGGTTTGAAGACTTTCCCTAAATGATCCTTAACAAAACCCAGCGCGCGCTCGATGACGTAAGTTAGCGCGCGCTCTTCAACTAACATTTTATTCAAAAACATAGGATAATCCTCCACTTTCTTGCCATTTTTTTCACCATTCTTATTCTTTTTTAATCCACAATCCATAGTTTCGGTTGTTATGCAGTGTTTTTCAACACCAAATTATTATTTCACGTAATAGATCATGCAATACATCACGCTATATAATATATGCGCAGTAGAATTGCGCAGTGCAAAACTAAGGAATTACCTTATACTTCACATTTGTGTACCACGAGAAATAAAAATGAATAAAAAAGAAAGCGCATTTTATAACTCGGGCTTCCTCCGGAAGTGCCCGAGTAATAATAGAGCAATCGTCTTTTTCTGTACTGGGCTCCCTGTGTTATATCTACATGGGCTGCCTGTGTTAAATTACGTCATATCAGCTGCATCACTCGACCCAGTCTCCCCAATTGATCGTCCAAGATGGCGGAGTGCACTTGACAAAAGACAGCCATCAAATGGATTACGAAAAGGACGGCGAATTAAAGAAAAGGTCGTCATAAATGCTGCAATACGACGGACTAGCACTTAGATACTGTATATAGATTATGTCTAGAGGTCCACCTCATCGGTAAGTGCCTTCATAATGTCCTAATCGAACCTGTCTTGCAATTCGAAAAGATTTGCTGTTGTTGTACTTGTACTCTGTGGAACTTTGTTAGTTGTTATCGTTTGAAAGGCCTGATGATTTCCTCTGTGCTACTCTATAAAGCAATGATCCTTCCTTGCGTTGAAGTTGTTTCAACTCCAACGAACAACGTCTTCTGAGGGAACCAGGGAATTCATTCCCCAAACGTAAAATCCAAAAAGATGACTCGATCGATTAGTGACACTTTGGTAGATCAATTCTTGTCAAGGAACCTTGTTTTTGTTTAAAGGCCTACACTAGAATCATTGATGTTTGTTTTCCTTTGTGCATTGAAGATTCAGCTCCTGCTGTGACAGAAACCGTGGTTATCGTTGTGCCAGTTATAACGAATATCTCGGGTAATCCTGCACCTTGCATGTTTACTGAGTATTTGTAAACAACACATATAAGCTTTAATAACTTATTCATTTCTAGTTAAAGCAAAACAGTCTGTTTTTGGTCTTTATTTTCTTGCACTGGGAGTTATTTTGCAGCACTTTTGTTGTGTGTGTTTTAGTTGCATTTTTTATTTAGTTTTTACTATTAAAATAGTTATATTTTCGTGTAAGCTTATATTTAATTTATTATATTTTCTTCAGTATTTCCCCCTCCTAAACTACAGCCCACTTCATGATGTTGTGTGCGTTTTGTATGCTTAACAGACATTTCTAGCCACCTCTTTTAAAGAAAGAAAGCTGTTAAAACATAAAATTTTCTCTAATTTGCATAACCATGAAATTAAAATCACTCAACGTGAACTGACAGCTCTATTGTCAAAGACAACACACCATCAGCTATGGATTAATGTCCATTGTGTTGCAGGATGTTAAAATGACTATGCCATAGATTTCCATATCTGGGCTTAAAAATTGCTCAACTTTAAAGAACTTTTAATAGTCATAGTCTACATTCATTGAATTAATGCTTCTTTATTGGCATTGTATATGAGGATATCACCTTCAGTTTTCACCTGTATACATTGGTAATATTAATAACCTGACAATACATGTTTGCTCATTTAAAAATGCTTGTAATTACATTTATTTTGAATTTTTTGTCTAAAGACAAACAGGTGCATACTACGTTCTACAATGTATATTTAATTATTCTTTTATACTAAATGTTTACATAACTGACCATTCAAAAGCTTATTTATAAACTCTTATTCACTCTCACTGTGTTTCCGAATAACCTATTTTCTACCAAATTAATTTAATCTATTATTGTAATAATCGATTTTATCACCACATGGCTCATAACTGAATGCAATATCGCTAGATCCTTTGAATGATTTATTTGTCACGTGTCATCTACAGTTCACTACTAATATCATTTGAATCATGTACATGTATAGTAGGTTTAATATCATGCAGCATTATTGATATACAATCCCATGTACATGTAGCATGGATAATGAGAGTAAGAGTTATTTCTAAGTCACCAAATGTAATAATAAAAAATATGAATTTAAATTTTAGATAAAGATTCTTCATAATTTAAACAAAATAACATAAAAAGAGATTTACAGTTCAAGTATTTCACTTTCTGTAATCTTATTTCTTGCTACATGTATATAGAGGTTATTACAGTTAGAGTTGTGTAATACGGCTGGATATTTTTACGAGTCTTGAACAAAATAAACCCCCCCAAAAACGTACAAAAGCTGTTTTTGTGATTTGTTTGTGAAATGCGCGTGCTATCACACAATCGATACGCCATCGAGCGCGCGCTCGAGAGATTTTTCGTTGGCTTTTTTCACCAAAAAGATTGGATTTTCTTCATATTTTCTATACAGATATCATTAAAAAGTAGTTGTTTGTTTCCCTATTCCCTTTAGAAATACTTTTCTGTCATTATATAGTGTTTTTTCTTTTTGTAATGAAAACCAAAACTGGTACAAAATATGCTGTGTTCAAAACCGGTTTTACCGGGTTACAAGCCGGGTAATACGACAATCTACAGTGGGTAATACGCTCGGATATTTGGAGGATTTTGTGCCCTTTTATGGTAAATTTACGTCACAGTCGTATAATAAGTCTTCTTATGACATGACACGAGAGCTTCACTAAATTACATTGTATTCACGTCATTGCACTAGTCCCTTATCATGTATGAATTTACAGTCATAGTACACTGTAGGGCTCTCAGCAGATTCTTAAATAGCTGGCCCAAAACTTGGAACAATTTTTTTTTTGTAGTTTTGACACAAAGGCAATTTGATAGTCAGGACAGACGGCCACTTCCGTCTTCACAAACGGTGGAATTCCATCTTATACTGAGAACCCTTGTACTGTAATCCTTTTTATTGGAATTATTATCTATAGAAAGTTATTATTGCATGGGCTCCCTGTAATAACAATGTAAGTGATCTCTGATCAAAATCTAAATTCCCCTCAAGATTCTTTGATTTTCAAAGGAGAATTTGGGTTTTGATCACAAGTCACTTACTCTGTTCTTGCAGGGACACCTTCAATTGTATCCTGCTTGTGCTACATTTATAGTCTGCTGTGGTTAAAAGGCTGTAGTGTGTGCAGTTTTTGTTTGCATCGTTTTGTTTGCTGTTTTGTAATAGCCCTGCTTTTCTGTTAATTTTGTTTATTTATGACAGACTGTTGCAAATTTTCATATTTTACAGAACACTTTGCTTCAATTGATTGTGTTTATTTGACACTAATGGGCTTGTGTCACCTGTCACATGACTTTTTAAATTTTCACCGAAGACAAACGATAACATCATAACTTGAAAGAGCATGTACTAAAATTAGTAAAAGTTGATGGGATTTTCGCTTGGAGGGCAAGCTGTTGCCCTCCAACATACATTTCCATACAAAAAAGGCAAAGTTTGAATGCCTGTAACTATTGCCATATTTACCTACTTCCCTTCAAACTTTCCACTTTTACTAATTTTAGCATGCTCTTTCCAGTTATGGTATTTTCGTTTGTCTTCGGTGAAAATGTAAAAAGTCACGTGACAGGTGACACAAGCTCATTGTGAAGCAAATCATATCTGTGTTTATTGCACATTACATGTATTTACAAACAATGTACTTTGACCCAAGTCGCTTGATGCATGTTTGTTGACCAATCAGATGATAAATTAAACACCATAATAATAATAATAATAATAATAACTGTTATTTCGGCACGATGATCATTAAAACTAGTACATGTAGCTTGTCGGGTATAGAATTCAATAGAATTCAAGTGGTGCCCTTCTACGATTCATCCAAAACAGTTTGTTTTGTTTGACAAGAATTGTATCCTGATATGTGAACAAACTACATTGTACATTGTAGATTGACATGGGTTAGAGTACATGTACTGCCGTGGGTACTGATATGAATGATAAAAATGTCAGAATGATTTTGTATTGCTTGCACAGAGGGTATACTGCACTGTATAGTACACAGTCATACATTTGTAAACCATTTGATGTCACATGCAGCCAGTAAATGGTGACCATGTTGTAAATGCATGAAGCAACCCTTTTGCAGATAACTTCATTAAAGTGACAATTGAAGGGCTCCTGCATAAATGGTGTACCTAGTAAGTGACTTGTGATCAAAACCCAAATTCTCCTTTGAAAATCAAAGAATCTCGAGGAGAATTTAGATTTTGATCAGAGATCACTTACATTTACGTTGTTCTTGCAGGGAGCCCTTCAATTGACTCTTATCATGCGTACTGATTTTTAAGATCAGCAAACTGGTTTCTTTCTGGTGCAAACAGCCTATATGATCTGAAAGAGTTTGTCTGAAAGAACATTTCTGGAAAGTTTCGATGGTATAGGATAAAATCTCAAAAAGTTATCGGGGATGACATTTATAGACTTTAGTATGGGATTTTGCCGTCATGCGTTACAAGCCTCATTTTGATGTTTTTTCAGAATTTAAATATATAATTTCGTCATGAAACTTCTACATTATACTTATAATATAACTAATTTCTGACAAAATTATATATCTCTGCAAAGTTATGCACGATTTAAATTCTGAAAAAACATCAAAACGAGGCTGATGTCTCAAGCCTGGTATATCAAAACCTGACGGCAAAATCCCATACTAAAGTCTATAAATGTCATCCCCGATAACTTTTTGAGATTTTATCCTATACCATCGAAACTTTCCAGAAATGTTCTTTCAGACAAACTCTTTCAGATCATATAGGCTGTTTGCACCAGAAAGAAACCAGTTTGCTGATCTTAAAAATCAGTACGCATGATAAGAGTCAATTAGTTGCACATACATGTAGATCTATAGCCACTAGCAATTTTTTTTTGTACATGTAATTTTATCATTGCACTTGAGCCATCACAATATCCCACACACTCTGCATATTCCATGCAACTCACTGATCATACATAATGTATACATGTATCTCTAGGCCACATGGTTCAATATATAGAGGTCGGGATGGAACAGCTCCTGTTTCCCCCTTCAAGCATGCACGGCGTATGAGCGAAGGTGATGTCAGAATGTCATCCAGTGGATTCGGCAACTACTCGTCAGGTTTTGATATACCAGGCTTGAGACATCAGGTAAATAAAAGTGAACACTACCTTGCATGCAGTGTGTATCAATATAACTACATGTACTCGTCAGGTTTTGATATACCAGGCTTGAGACATTGGGTAAATAAAAACTTGTGAACACTACCTTGCATGCAGTATGTATCAATAAAGCTACTCGTCAGGTTTTGATATATACCAGGCTTAAGACATCAGGTAAATAAAAGTGAACATTGCCTTGCATGCAGTGTGTATCAATAATATTTAAAGGATGACGAATTGAAGAAATATAGTTTTGTTCATTCTTTTTATAAATGATCCATGATTGTGTGTTCAATTCTATTCCACACACTTTTTAATTACATACATTTTGTACATGTACAGTGTACATATGAGATTTATAACACATTCTCTTTGTCGTCTATAGGAAGTAGGTCTTGGTGGGTGATTACAATGTTTTATTACATACATGTACAGCGTATATGAGATTTATAACACATTCTCCTTGTTGTCTATAGGAAGTAGGTCTTGGTGATTACAATGACTTCAGTTCTATCAGTTCTGATGATGGCATTAAGATAGAAAGGTATGGAATCAATACAGGGGCAGTGAGGGCGATACTTCTGTCACCGTTATTAGCCAATCAGCTAGCGACATGGCCAGACATTCTATTTTTTTAGGTTGAGATAGAAGTACATGTACCCTATGTGAATATAATTACTCAGGCACTTCCAGAGGAAACCCGAGTTACATTTGTAAAATATGCTTTCTTATTGTTATTTTTTATTTTTTCCCCGTTGTACACAAAATGCCAGGAATGTATGTTTCAGGGTTTCGATTGGCTGAAAACGTGGTCGATTAGATTCATATCAGAACATAAAATGTGAAGTATTTGATCGTATAGAGTTTCAAGATTACTGGCGCCAGATTACTCCTAAGTCTCCCTCGTCACGCAACTGTCATTGCCATTGTCATAATGCCCAAGTATATGCTCATTGATCGTCTTGCTAATTAAAGGGTAGTCACAGATTTTAATGTCGCACTTCTCGTTGTCACCTTGGTTGCACAAGTTACCAAGATAACATGCACACACACACATTCCTGTAGAACATTTTAAGTCAATAGACCTCAAGGTGAAACATACCTCATTTTCTGTGGTATGGGCACAGACTCGCATCCTTGCTTCGACTTCCCTCTAATCCATGTAGCTCAGTGCAGTTTTAAATACCTGTAGAACGGAGCACTGATGGAGGGAGGGGGTAAAAGGGTGCACCGTCTGCCTCCTGGGAGAACAGTTTTGACTGAAGGGGTTATGGAGGTTAAATATTAGTATCTTTACCTTTATTACAAGCACATGGTTGTGACTGGACGTTATATATTAGTATCTTTACCTTTATTACAAGCACATGGTTGTGACTGGAGGTAATAAATATTAGTATCTTTACCTTTATTACAAGCACATGGTTGTGACTGGACGTTAAATATTAGACGTATCTTTACCTTTATTACAAGCACATGGTTATGACTGGACGTTAAATATTAGTATCTTTACCTTTATTACAAGCACATGGTTGTGACTGGACATTAAATATTAGTATCTTTACCTTTATTACAAGCACATGGTTGTGACTGGACGTTAAATATTAGTATCTTTACCTTTATTACAAGCACATGGTTGTGACTGGACGTTAAATATTAGTATCTTTACCTTTATTACAAGCACATGGTTGTGACTGGATGGGATAAAGCAAACTGTACTTGTACACAAGACTAGTACTGTCGTAGTGTAATTTGATTGAAAGTTTTCAATATCTACATGTAGTTGATTAATAATAATAAACGATGATTAATGATGATTGACAATCTTTCTACAGCAGCGTCTTTGAAGTTTGTGTACCATCAGTCGAACCAACCATTCCTCTATGGGATGCTTGGATTGGTTTACTCAATTCAAGTATTGTTTTTAATTTACCATACATTTGTTGTTATCAGGGACAAAGACAGACCAGATTCCTTGACAATCCTCAAAAGAAAAGATCCCAATGATGACGCTGAGAAAACTGGAGCCGAGATAATTAAGAAGATACGTCTCGATGAAGGGTCTTCCAAATCACCTGACCAAGTCATTGTATCATCTCCTAAACATATACCAAAAAACTCCCCGCACCTCTCCCCTAGGGGATCTGCTGCAGCATCACCTGGGTCATCGCCAGGATCAACCATGTCCTCAGACGACCCTGTTATTGTAGGGCAGATTTCTCCCAGAGCTAAACTGATTGGAATGAAACTAGAACTCGAGAAGAAAGAACAGATCTCATCTATAGATGATAAGGTAACCATCCGTTGCAAGTCGTGGAATAATTAGCCATTACCTAAACGAGCAGGGGACTGGGAACGAGTTTATTAGAATTAATGCAATTACAAAATTAAGTTTATGACATGAAACAGCATGTTGAAATTAGTATCTGTGCAAAGTGTGATGTGATTTGGGCGAATTCTGTCGGAATTATAAACTTTTGAAATTGTGTTGTCCAGCCAAAATCTTACATTGAATGTATGGTTTGGCTGGACAACGTCAAAAATTTACAGAGTTTGTATGGGAAAATAGACTTCTTTGATGCCCTCTAGCATCGTCAATATTAAGCCGAAGTTCACCAAACTTTTCAGACTAGCTAAGTTTGATCTGCTCTCTCAGAAAATGATGCCCACTTTTGCTAGCTTCTTATTGAATTAGTTTTACGGACTTGGTCCTAGTCCCCTGCTCATTTTGGTAATGGCTAATTACAGTGCATTTCACAGAACTTTTGACAAACAAGATCCAAAGTTTGTTCCGAACTTCAAAAGGAACTCTGTAGCAAACTTGTTAAGTTTCTTGGAATTGAAGTTCAAATTCAATTTGCTTCAATATTCAAATTCAAACCTTCTTTCTAAAGGGAGTGTACTAACTTTTTACATGTGTTTTGTAATACAACTCACTTTGCAAATTGAGTTTGAACTTCATTTCCAAAAAAGTACATGTCACAATAGTGGTCAATGTTAACCATGTCTCGAGAATCTCTCTTGTCTCTTCATCAAACAAGTACATTGTACATCCCCAAGCTCGGCGAGCTATGCAAACAGAAGTTTTAATATTGAGGCATTATAAACACAGGGGTTTCATTGATTTTTAAAGTAGCTGTACGAGGTGCTCAAAGGAGCCATATACTCAATTGTTTTTTTAGATCTAATATAATAATAATTATTTATTTAAACACGTAGTCACCTAGGAGCTACAAAGATTGTTAAAACGTATACAAACGTATATAAACGTAGACTCCAACGATGTATAAGTGGATGTAATTTACTTTAATTTGGATGATAGGAAACAGTTTGGCAGAGAAAATCTAAGTTAAAGTTGAATGCAAATGAGGACGATTCTGTATCCGATTTACAGATGTCTGCTACGCTTATGATTTCTATTGTATTTCCCTCATTAATTATTCATGAATTTGATAATATTAGTTAAAAAAGTATGATCATACACTGACAAAAATAGCCGCCGGAGGAACGGCAAGTAACTGCCGGAGCTGCGGCGGTAACCGGCTTCTGCTGAAACCCCTGTAAAACAGTACTTCAATGTAGAAATTCTCGAAATATCAGGGCCAGTGCTTCCACTCGTTACTGCAAATGATAAAGTATGATACATGTACTAATGACTTGTCATATCTTCTTTAGGTCTCTGTAATTGTGCCAGTAGTTGAAGATATATCCCCTTCTAAACCAGGTAAGGTACACAATGTACATACAATGTACTGCACAGATGAACCACTAGCAAGCACTCTAGCAGCATTGGATCGCACAGTCTGTTACACAATGAAAGCCACGTGAGCCGGTTAGGCCTTGACACAAATATCCGGATATTTTTTTGAGATATTTAGAAGCTCCTGGGATATTTAGAAAAACACGAGATATTTAGAATATATATGTGATATTTTTGGATATTTAGGACTTAATCTTGGGTCTAAAACCCCAAATGACTACTAAAAATGACCAAAACTCACTGAAAACTAGTGAAATCCAACTAAATCGATGCTACGGATCCCTGTGATCCTGGGATCGAGGTTGGGGGCCGTCCCGCATATTTTCAGGGCTCTCAAGTACTTCCATGTGTTTTAGAGCCGTTTCGACCGAGTTAATAACTCAAGGCTGTTTATTTCACTTCTCAGTATTTGATCTTTTACTACAATGGAAGCCGGTGAAAATAATAATAATATGGATATATGGGGATATTTAGAGAAATTTTCGAGATATTTAGGAAAAATTTTGGGATATTTAGAGATTTTTTCAAGAATTTCCGGAAACAAGCACTAGCAGCCATTTTTCGAGATATTTGTGTCAAGGCCTAGAGCCGGTCCTGCTGCAAGAGGGATTGCACCCCGCAGCAGCATTGAAGCTGAAACGCTGATCAGCAAGCCTCGATTTTAACTTACCAAAAAAATCCATTTAGCCACATGCATATGCAAGGATCGCACAATCCGCAACAAAGCCACATGTGCCTGCTCTGCAGCAAGGGGGGGGAGGGGGAGGGGAGGTCACCCCGCAGCAGCAGGCTGAACTGCTGAAGCCTTGATTTTAACTTGGCCTAAATTACATTTAGCCACATCAAAAATTTACCAGGTTGTCATTGCAAGCCCATAATAATAATATTAATAATAATAAACTCTATTTTACAAGGGAAAAAACATATTACAGCTTGAGCTGAAAAACTTATGGCCCTTCTAATCTAAAAATATAAATATAATCTTAAAAAATATATATAAATTTGAACAATTTGGGTTACCTGTGGTATGTAAGCCACAGGGAGCCCAGACATTTTATCCAGCGACTTTTGTCCAATAATATTTGTCCTTTTTTCCAATCTAGAAAAACAAACATCCACAACACCACAAAACACCACTACTAAAGTCAACCGCCCTATAAACAGCCTGACAAAAGAAGGCTTGATACAGAGTATGGAGAAGCTCGACAGGGATATCACGCAGACAGACCAACAGATATTAAATCTGAAAAAGAAACAGGTAGGTACAGTACTTGTATGTTATAAACACATTCTCGTCCCCAGACCCTTCTCAGCTTTCTAACAAAAATTTGATTTTTCGTTAGAAAGCTGAGAAGGGTCTGGGGACGAGAATGGTTATAAACAGTAGAGACCTTTAGATTCAACTATGAGATCGAG
Source organism: Actinostola sp. cb2023 (assembly GCA_033675265.1). Lineage (NCBI taxonomy): Eukaryota > Metazoa > Cnidaria > Anthozoa > Actiniaria > Actinostolidae > Actinostola > Actinostola sp. cb2023. The sequence goes on along the minus strand of JAUJYZ010000413.1, from coordinate 151,957 downwards.
TATGAGTTTTGAGCACGTGAAGTTTGGCACTATCATTTCTTAATATGTAGTTGTGGTTGTGGTCGCGTACATGTAGATTTAAACTTTAGATTGTAAACAATGAAAATCGACTACGATGAGCACTGGGCCAATTTGAAAAACTTGTACTCATTGTCTAGTAACAGGAATTTGCTGGTTGCGCATACTCCAACAGCTTCTTTCAAAACGAGAAAACATACTTAGATTTTGGGGAACTATTTCAGCTACATATATATTTCAGATATCTTTACGTGAGTGATTTTGACAGCTGAACTTGCCCCTTGACCTCCATTGCTTCCTGATTGGTTTGTGATTTGTAATCTCTCTTGTGGTCAGACTCGTTGTCTCCTTCTCCAAATTCTCAACACCGAACAAAAAAAAAAGCCAGTTGTGTTTTCCAACTCGAGTAATATTAATGGTTGGACCTACAGTTGTACATGTGCTGTACATGTACTTTGACAGTAATCAAAGTTAACGATGAGAGACTGCAGGCCAGCGGTTATCTGTGACGGTCACGTGGGCTTACTTGTTTGCATGGCCACATGATCTATTGCTTGCTTTGCTTAGCTTGTTGCACCACCATTTTTATTGCTAGCTAAACTTGCTGCAACACTTTGTACATGTAACTGGTTTTATTTGAAATCACTTCAGTTGATCACAGTGGGTTTTGGATTGTACATTGTACATTGTACATGTAGTCTTTCACTGCCTCATTTCTAAAGTAACTAGACAATCTGGTGGTAGAATTCCATCACCTTAGACTACCCTAATGCCTGAGACACATACACCAACACCTAACAACAATCTTAACATGTGAGGTCTCCTGCAAAATCTAGTCGTATTCCGCAAGATAAAAAAACCCTAGTGAGATGAGTGTTGGGTGTATAGAATGTAGTAAGAAGTGATCGCGAGTCGTGTCCCCAATTAGCAGCACTGCTAAATACATTGACATGTTAAAAAAGTCATTTATTTATTATTTTATTATTTTAAGACAGTCGCATAGGGTGTACACTGCTTAATTCACGCATAGAATGTATTTACAGTTCGTGTATGTGTGACTTAGTTACAAGTGTACATTTGTATTTTCAAAATTATAGCAACTGTTAGAGGAAGAAGCTGCCAAGGTATCAGTAGAACCCCCAAGAGAACCATCGCCGCCACCAGAACCCAAAGTGAAGAGCTTGGTGCAGACAATTTATGAGGACAATAGGGTATGCGCACCTACGTCATTGTTGTACATTAACTCCAACACTCAACACCCAACACTCATCTCACTAGTGGGGACACGACTCATTGTATTTATGAGGACAATAGGGTATGCGCACCTACGTCATTGTTGTACATTAACTCCAACACTCAACACCCAACACTCATCTCACTAGTGGGGACACGACTCATTGTATTTATCCAATTTTGTATTATTAATGTTTAATTTAATGTTAGCGTGATAACTGTACTTATGTATATAGTTTCTGCTGACAAAATAAATGTAGATGTAGATGTAGACTTGTTATTCCCCTCGTGAAGACTTTAACTAAAAATCATGAAACAGCCTGTACTCAAGAACCTAACGATGACCCTGTATAAATGTGTCTTCTGTTTTTTCACAGAGAAAAGCCCAATCAGCACATGCTCAGTTGTCTAAACTAGACTTTCCTCTACCTGATGGAAAGGTACATCAAATACAAATGTTCAAACATTATGCTACTGAATAGACCAAGAGTCATGTTTTGAGTTTATACCAAAATACGCAAGCAAATTGTAGCCTTTATTTCACTCCAATTTGTCTTCTTTTTTTTTCAAATTTCCCGCATTTGTGATAATCAATATTTTATAATTATTTTATTATTATTTTATTTATTATTTTATTTTGTTGTTGTTTATTATTATTATTATTGTTATTATTATTATTATTATTATTATTATTATTATTATTATTATTATTTTTATCATTATTATTATTATTTATAGCCACTCTATAACCAGCCTTCAGATTTACCAATATACCATGAGAACATCAGAAGGTAAACATACATGTATACATACACTGTATTCATACATGTCTAAAAATAATAATATTTTAGTATTGTCATTATCATCATCATCATCATCGGTTGTTGTTGTGTTTCCTAAATCCCTTTACAATTATTTTAAATTATTTTTGTCACCACCATCATCATCATCATCATCATCATCACCACCACCACCATCATCATCATCACCATCATCATCATCAACACCACCACCACCATCATCATGATTATTATTGGTACAATGAACATTACAATTAAATTATGTACAATTTGAAACCTGGGCTCCCTGCAAGAACAGTGTACATGTACAAATAAGTGACTTGTTATCAAAATCCTAATTCTCCTTTAAAATTCAATAAACCTAGAGGAGAATGTAGATTTTGATCAGAGATCACTTATGTTGTTATTACACTGAACCCTTCAATTACCATCCACGTTACAGACTTACAGAGTTGTTTTTCATTTCTAACCAGGGCACCAGCTGTCAAAGCCAAGCTGATTAAATATTTCCAACTCAGAAGACAAGCCAAGGAAATTAAAGTGAGTTATACATACTACATGTATGTGTATACACAGGGTTTGTGTTCGTTTCATTTTTAGGCTCACGTACAGATATATGTACATGTATTTTTAAATACATGTAGACATATTTTTTTAAACATAGTATTTTAATACTATTTTAATAGTATTTTAATACTACAGTGTAAAAATATGTCTTGTAAATACTGAATACTGTATAGTGTATTGTGCATTCCAAGATTAACATTCATTTGTATTCACAATACCTTTTTGGAAATAGCTGTATAGCTAGAAACTTTTAGGCTAGCATGATGTCTACCTACATTACATGTACATGTAAAGGTTATCTGCCCTGACACCCCATGTCTACTAAACTAAGGTCATATGATGACATGTATTTGTTTCTTGTGCAGAATCGTCAGTTATGCAAGGAATACAAAACCTTAAAGAGAGCATGGGTGAAGAAGATGGAACGACTTGAGAACAACGCCAAGAGAAGGTAAAACAAATGAAACAAATGTGTACTTATGCGCATCTGAAAATTTTCGGATTGATTGCGCAATATAAGTGAATAAATTATTATTATTATTATTACTTATTGATGGATGGACATACATGTAATATTATTATTATGACTTGAAGTTTTTATTGGCCCCAATTTTGTAGATGATTTTTAGCATGAAGGAATGTAATCCAATTTCTGTGAAGTGACTGTTTTGGAAGATACTGTAGTTTTGAAAAACATATAGGTCGATATGACGTCACTTGGTTTGCAGAGTCTCAAGATCCACTAACATGTTAATAGGTTTGTTCAAGCCAGAGTGTTTGCAAACCAACCGACGTCACACTCAACAACATACTGTAAAATAAGCCCACCAAAAGGACCTTTGATCAGATTCAAGCCTAGGCAGGGCTTTTTTTCGTAATGTCACTTTAAAGTACAAGTTGCATTGATTTGGTGTGTCTTCTTGCAGAGCAAAGGAATCCAAAGTCAGGGAGTTCTACGAGAAGATTTTCCCTGAGATCAAGAAGCAAAGAGAACAATCTGAAAGATTTTCTAGGTATGTTATAGAACAAATATCTGTGCACTCTTTGCTTGGAAAAATATTGCAATTTTGTAAGTACTAGAAATGTTCACAATGCCCACAGATACAATTTTACTGTCATACAACGCGGACTGTACAGACAGAGTTTTATATTATTAATGTGTCAATATGGGTTAGTTGGGGGATGGTCGCCACTGTTAAATTATTAATACAACGCGGACTGGTTGGGGGATGGTCGCCTGAAGTGAGGCAGAGTTTAATATTATTAATGTGTCTATACAGGATGGGTGCACGGAGTAGTTGGGGGATGGTCGCCAGAAGTGAGGCAGAGTTTAATGAAATTATGGACAACTTAAATGAACAAGAAGCAAACGAACGGCACATGCGAACCCTAGCTGTCGATCCACCACCCATGTTGGACAAACAAGAAAAGAGGCTGACATTTAGCTGAGGCAGAGTTTAATGAAATTATGGACAACTTAAACGAACAAGAAGCAAACGAACGGCACATGTTAACAGAAATGGTAAGATAAGCTTTATTCTCGTTAAAATGTACATCTTTTCCTTTACGGTTGGGGTGTGAAGCAAATAGTGCAGAGCTGCACCCATTTTTCACAATTATATTTTATAGTAACAATGGCGCGCGTCAAAGAAAATTATAGCAAGATGTCTTCGAAGAACTGATGTGAATAGTGGGACCCACTTTGATGTCCTCGACCCAGTTTTCTTTTCCTACGCTCGTTTCTTCAGACAGAGCGATGAATAAGAGTTGGGCCCAGTTCTGGACTATGAAGCATACAGTGGGAACCCGGCCTTACGGACACCCGGTTAATACGGACACCCGGTTATTACGGACATGTTATTCTGTCCCGGCCGAAACTCATACAAATGCCTATAAAATATACAGCCGTTTAATACGGACACCGGATAATACGGACAACGGACACTTGTTCCTGTCCCAATATGCGCATTTTCATACAAAGCCTACCCGGTTAATACGAACACTTTATTTTCTGAAGACAACGACAATGTGTAAATTGATCGCTTTTTAATAAAATTACGTTTCTTCCGTACTTTCTCACGTTGAACTTGTAAACTGATCGCTAATTACATGCATTCAGACTTTCCCCACTAAAAATAAACAGATCACCAGTGACATGCATTCAGTGTTTGCCCTAAAAATAAACATGACGTAAATTGACCGACCCGGTTTATACGGACACCCGGTTAATACGGACACTGCGTCTCGTCCCGATGGTGTCCGTATTAACCGGGTGTACAATGTATACTGCAAGTATTAAAACATAATTGCCTTGTTCTCTGTTTTCACAGGGTTAATAAGAGACCCGATGGCACTACTCAATGAAAGAAAATATCGAAACATTTGGACTGATAAAGAAAAACAGATATTTAAAGAGAAGTATGAGAATATGAACTAGATTGGATAGCGAGTGTCTTATCTAATTCGCGTTCTTGTCCTGGGGTGGGGTTGGGGGGGGGGTGGGGGGGGGGGGGGGGGGGGGGGGGTTCTTCAAGGTAGAAAGAGTCAGTAGGGGTGACCGTTGGAAATCCTCGAAAACTACTACGCTTATCACTTGAGTGAGAAACGATGTGTTTTTCGGACCTATGTTTTGCCATGAAAACTGTGATGTTGTTAGGGACAACAAAACATAGGTCCAAAAAGTACATCGTTTCTCACTCAAGTGATAAGCGTAGTACTCTAAAAGATTTCCAAGCCGTGAAAAATTATCACCTTAAAAATACAGTACCTCGTGGTGTAGAAATCACCCTAAAATACCATCAGATCGCACAACATTTAGCCTGTGTGACAGCTCTTTGGTGGCTGGGGAGAGGACTGGGGAAGAGGGAAAAGGGGAGGGGGGAGGGGATGAGGCTACATAACATTGGAAAAAAATCTGGATTTAAAAAATTGGATTTCTCTTGAGCAGCTCCTAAAAAATACCGGATCACCGATTTAAAACCCTTAAAAATACGAACCCCCGGGGAGGGGAGTGCTTGTTGTATGTCTTACAATAGACTGATCTCTTGTTCTTGTTTTTCATCAGATATACAACTAATCCTAAAAACTTTGTACTCATTGCTGCATACATCGAAAACAAGGTACTGAGTAATTCCAGACTATTGATTTTTAAGCTGCGTATGAAGCATGCGGGCTTCCTTTGGTGCAAGGGTAGAGGGGGACTGAAAAGAGGAAGTATACATGTAGACTGAAGTGTAGGACATACAGCTATTTCAAAAAAGGTTGGTGAAGGTTTTGCTGCATGTTGCATACCAAGCCCGAAATGCATTATGGGCGACGTGAATGGAACCAGCGAAAGGTCACAACAATGTGGACTCTGGGAATTTTCCTAAAGTTTGTCTTCCAAATATGGAGCCGGCATATTTTCTTCTGTATGTGCATGCTGACATTATTTATAGATGATCCACAATACATTTCGGGCTTGGTATGCAAGATGCAAGATGCAACAAAACCTTCACCAACCTTTTTTGAAATAGCTGTATACATGTTGGAGAAGGGGCTCTAACGCTTGCTCTGGGCTCCCTGTGTTAAAACCAAGAGTAGCACTGCGGAGAGCTTAACGCGAGTTTCGGACGCTCTCGCCTAATGTCGCCACAGGAAGCCCAATTATCAAGATCTCGGTGTTATCATTCATCATTTCCTATATTTTTCTTTTCATTTCAGAGTGTCGCTGACTGCATACTCTATTATTATCAATCGAAAAAGAAAGAAAATTATAAACAGTTATCAAGAAAACACACGCACAAGCGACGGCGGAGAGAAGCGGTAGGTTTTCGTATCATAAACATATGGCACAGTCCCTCACAGTGGCTTATACATTGGAAGACTGGGGACGAGTGTTATAACCATTGAGATAGCAGTTTGATAATATTATCTCCAATTTATAAACTATATCATATCCAATGTGCTGGAGAAAGAACGTTGAATCCATTCAAGTGATATTTCCACTGGTCTTTCATCGAGGGCAAAACACCTCGAAAAACTTGTAACTAATTGAGCCAATCAAAACACTCGAACCCAGTCTTCCAACATTTCCCACAGTCACTTCACTGTCCACTCTACAAAGGTCAGCTGTATTACCGACATTTCCCTCAATCCTATTGGTGAGCGACCACGTGACCGAAAATCCCTTGAGAAATAAATAACAAAGATGCAGCCGCCATGTTGGATGAACCAACAAGAGAAGTTAATGAAGAATGCTTTGTGTTTGGGAACCAATATGGCGGCTATGACGTAACGTGACGTAACGCAGCCGCCATGTTGGATGAACCAACAAGAGAAGCTAATGAAGAATGCTTTGTATTTGGGAACCAATATGGCGGCTATGACGTAACGTGACGTAACGCAGCCGCCATGTTGGATGAACCAACAAGAGAAGCTAATGAAGAATGCTTTGTGTTTGGGAACCAATATGGCGGCTATGATGTAACGTGACGTAACGCAGCCGCCATGTTGGATGAACCAACAAGACAAGCTAATGAAGAATGCTTTGTGTTTGGGAACCAATATGGCGGCTATGACGTAACGTGACGTAACGCAGCCGCCATGTTGGATGAACCAACAAGACAAGCTAATGAAGAATGCTTTGTATTTGGGAACCAATATGGCGGCTATGACGTAACGTGACGTAACGCAGCCGCCATGTTGGATGAACCAACAAGACAAGCTAATGAAGAATGCTTTGTGTTTGGGAACCAATATGGCGGCTATGATGTAACGTGACGTAACGCAGCCGCCATGTTGGATGAACCAACAAGAGAAGCTAATGAAGAATGCTTTGTATTTGGGAACCAATATGGCGGCTATGACGTAACGTGACGTAACGCAGCCGCCATGTTGGATGAACCAACAAGAGAAGCTAATGAAGAATGCTTTGTATTTGGGAACCAATATGGCGGCTATGATGTAACATGCACATTTGGATCAGTCCCTTTGGTGTCCTCTAATATGATAAACACCCGTAGAACGGAGCACTGATGGAGGGAGGGGAGTAAAGTGCGCACCGTCTGCTTCAAGTGATGGAGGGAGGGGAGTAAAGTGCGCACCGTCTGCCTCAAGTGATGGAGGGAGGGGAGTAAAGTGCGCACCGTCTGCCTCAAGTGATGGAGGGAGGGGAGTAAAGTGCGCACCGTCTGCCTCAAGTGATGGAGGGAGGGGAGTAAAGTGCGCACCGTCTGCTTCAAGTGATGGAGGGAGGGGAGTAAAGTGCGCACCGTCTGCCTCAAGTGATGGAGGGAGGGGAGTAAAGTGCGCACCGTCTGCCTCAAGTGATGGAGGGAGGGGAGTAAAGTGCGCACCGTCTGCCTCAAGTGATGGAGGGAGGGGAGTAAAGTGCGCACCGTCTGCTTCAAGTGATGGAGGGAGGGGAGTAAAGTGCGCACCGTCTGCCTCAAGTGATGGAGGGAGGGGAGTAAAGTGCGCACCGTCTGCTTCAAGTGATGGAGGGAGGGGAGTAAAGTGCGCACCGTCTGCCTCAAGTGATGGAGGGAGGGGAGTAAAGTGCGCACCGTGTGCTTCAAGTGATGGAGGGAGGGGAGTAAAGTGCGCACCGTCTGCCTCAAGTGATGGAGGGAGGGGAGTAAAGTGCGCACCGTCTGCCTCAAGTGATGGAGGGAGGGGAGTAAAGTGCGCACCGTCTGCCTCAAGTGATGGAGGGAGGGGAGTAAAGTGCGCACCGTCTGCCTCAAGTGATGGAGGGAGGGGAGTAAAGTGCGCACCGTCTGCCTCAAGTGATGGAGGGAGGGGAGTAAAGTGCGCACCGTCTGCCTCAAGTGATGGAGGGAGGGGAGTAAAGTGCGCACCGTCTGCCTCAAGTGATGGAGGGAGGGGAGTAAAGTGCGCACCGTCTGCCTCAAGTGATGGAGGGAGGGGAGTAAAGTGCGCACCGTCTGCCTCAAGTGATGGAGGGAGTGGAGTAAAGTGCGCACCGTCTGCCTCAAGTGATGGAGGGAGGGGAGTAAAGTGCGCACCGTCTGCCTCAAGTGATGGAGGGAGGGGAGTAAAGTGCGCACCGTCTGCCTCAAGTGATTGAGGGAGGGGAGTAAAGTGCGCACCGTCTGCCTCAAGTGATGGAGGGAGGGGAGTAAAGTGCGCACCGTCTGCCTCAAGTGATGAGGAGGGAGTGGAGTAAAGTGCGCACCGTCTGCCTCAAGTGATGGAGGGAGGGGAGTAAAGTGCGCACCGTCTGCCTCAAGTGATGGAGGGAGTGGAGTAAAGTGCGCACCGTCTGCCTCAAGTGATGGAGGGAGGGGAGTAAAGTGCGCACCGTCTGCCTCAAGTGATGGAGGGAGGGGAGTAAAGTGCGCACCGTCGGCCTCAAGTTTATTAGTATATGATTACTATTAAATAAAGTCCTTTACTTTACTTTGCCTTCCCATTTCATACCATGTGACCATTCCTTTTGTATAATAACTTTCTTTGTTGTTAATGCAAGAAGAAATACATTGATATGGGAAATCCTTGAGGCAAGAGAAAAAGGTCTATTGTAGAGTTTTTTCATTGAGTTTCTCTTCTCCTCAGTTGGCTATCAGCCGTAACAGTAATACAGGGAAAACATGTCAGAGCATATCTGAAGGCGGGTGAGTACAAGACACTTACATGGATATAATCTATAACACTGTCAAAAAGTGTAGTTAAGGTGGTTCCCGCATAATGAATGATCGGTTTGCCGTATTTTTTAACTCGCTCGCTCCGCGTCAATATTGGTTGGATTTTATTGTGCTTAACACAAATACTAATTCAACTATTCTGCCTTTGGACGGTGTATTCAAAATTATCATTGTAAGCCGCGTTTGTGAATGCAAACTGATATTCAAACGACACTATTTTCACCACAGGGAGCCCAAGCTCATTATCTGTGAAGACCGTTGTTTAATTTGCATATTTACAGTAAATGTATGTGGCTTTAAAACATCCCTCCGTATTTCAAGATTTTTCGTAAATAATAAAACTTTTTTTTCACTAATGTGTTGTTCTTACTACTTTCGATGCTGTGACGGCGTTTCAGCGCCATTAGAGTGAAAAACGCTCTAATGGCGCTGAAACGCCGTCACAGCATCGAAAGTAGTAAGAACAACACATCAGTGAAAAAAAAGTTTTATTATTTACGAAAAATCTTGAAATACGGAGGGATGTTTTAAAGCCACATACATTTACTGTAAATATGCAAATTAAACAACGGTCTTCACAGATAATGAGCTTGGGCTCCCTGTGTTTTCACTAAATCTGCTGCCAAGCGTTATAACCTCGTACGATTTTTTTAAACCTCGTCAACGGCCTTTTAAGGTCCATAGTGATGTTCTGACGAGGTAAGAAGTAAATTGATCGAGCCGTAATCAACACAGGTCCGAATATTGACAACTACAATATGAACTGGTGATTTCGGCTCGATTAATTTCCTTCTTACCTCGTCAGAACATTACTAAAAATAATCGTACGAGGAAATAACGCTTGGCAGCAGATTTAGTGAAAATAGTGTCGTTTGAATATCAGTTTGCATTCACAAACGCGGCTTACAATGATAATTTTGAATACACTGTCCAAAGGCAGAATAGTTGAATTAGTATTTGTGTTAAGCACGATAAATTCTAACCAATATTGACGCGGAGCGAGCGAGTTAAAAAATACGGTAAGCCGATCTTTCATTTGATGCGGGAACCACCTTAACTTTACGGATATTTCAAGCCTGTACATTTATAAAAAATAAATAACTGTTTATTTAAGTGTCCAATGTGTTCTAGCGCTTGCGCCCTAATTGGGGGACACTGTACTCTCACACACACAGTACTGTTTACAATGTGGTTGTTTTTCGAGTGATTTTGAAGCAGTACTATGTATAATAATGATGATGATGATGATGATGATGATGGTGATGATGATGATGACGACGACGATACAGGTGATGATGATGATGGCGGTGGCGGTGGCGGTGGCGGTGGCGGTGTGGTGTGGTGGCGGTGGCGGTGGCGGTGGCGGTAATAATAATGAACAATTATTCCCCGAAGTAGAGGTGAGTAGTGGTGGATATTTACCGAGCTGCGAGTCCTCGAACGACAAAGTAAATATTCACCACTACTCACCGACACTGAGGGGGATAATTGTTTTAGAATTTACCAAATCAGTATAGTTGGATAAAAAATGGCACTTTATTAAACAAAGAAAATAATTTCAGCTTCGGAGACTGTAGCGAAACGAGACGCCATTTTGAATCTCGTCCCAAAACAGTGATTAGCCAAAGGATATTCCGAGTTACGGGAGCCAATCAAAACACGCCAAAATTGCTATCCACTGATTTGGTAAATGATAATATATTATATTAATATATTAATGTCAATTAATGTTTGTCTTGCCACAGACGTGGACGCAGCGCTTTTGATGGTGAAGATGATGTCGATGAAATGACTGACTCAGCCGAGGAGAGTGACCATGAAGAGAACTCGTTAAATAACCCCCAGGGTGGTGGTATACCTGGTATATCATCTAACAATCGTAGTACTACCAACACACCACAACCTATGTCATCTAAACACATAGGACGATCAGGTAGAGTATTTATACAAGTCTTGATATAAGAACTCGTTAAATAACCCCCAGGGTGGTGACATACCTGGTATATCATCTAACAATCGTAGTACTACCAACACACCACAACCTATGTCATCTAAACACATAGGACGATCAGGTAGAGTATTTATACAAGTCTTGATATAAGAACTCGTTAAATAACCCCCAGGGTGGTGGTATACCTGGTATATCATCTAACAATCGTAGTACTACCAACACACCACAACCTATGTCATCTAAACACATAGGACGATCAGGTAGAGTATTTATACAAGTCTTGATATAAGAACTCGTTAAATAACCCCCAGGGTGGTGGTATACCTGGTATATCATCTAACAATCGTAGTACTACCAACACACCACAACCTATGTCATCTAAACACATAGGACGATCAGGTAGAGTATTTATACAAGTCTTGATATAAGAACTCGTTAAATAACCCCCAGGGTGGTGGTATACCTGGTATATCATCTAACAATCGTAGTACTACCAACACACCACAACCTATGTCATCTAAACACATAGGACGATCAGGTAGAGTATTTATACAAGTCTTGATATAAGAACTCGTTAAATAACCCCCAGGGTGGTGGTATACCTGGTATATCATCTAACAATCGTAGTACTACCAACACACCACAACCTATGTCATCTAAACACATAGGACGATCAGGTAGAGTATTTATACAAGTCTTGATATAAGAACTCGTTAAATAACCCCAGGGTGGTGGTATACCTGGTATATCATCTAACAATCGTAGTACTACCAACACACCACAACCTATGTCATCTAAACACATAGGACGATCAGGTAGAGTATTTATACAAGTCTTGATATAAGAACTCGTTAAATAACCCCCAGGGTGGTGGTATACCTGGTATATCATCTAACAATCGTAGTACTACCAACACACCACAACCTATGTCATCTAAACACATAGGACGATCAGGTAGAGTATTTATACAAGTCTTGATATAAGAACTCGTTAAATAACCCCCAGGGTGGTGGTATACCTGGTATATCATCTAACAATCGTAGTACTACCAACACACCACAACCTATGTCATCTAAACACATAGGACGATCAGGTAGAGTATTTATACAAGTCTTGATATAAGAACTCGTTAAATAACCCCCAGGGTGGTGGTATACCTGGTATATCATCTAACAATCGTAGTACTACCAACACACCACAACCTATGTCATCTAAACACATAGGACGATCAGGTAGAGTATTTATACAAGTCTTGATATAAGAACTCGTTAAATAACCCCCAGGGTGGTGGTATACCTGGTATATCATCTAACAATCGTAGTACTACCAACACACCACAACCTATGTCATCTAAACACATAGGACGATCAGGTAGAGTATTTATACAAGTACTTATTGGTTGAGTGTCGCCACAGTCAGCGGTAAATCTGACTATACCATGTGCAGATCGTACGTGAAGTGTACTTCCGCTGACCTGAACACCTGGCGAACGTACTTGGACTGTGCAATACAAGCATCAAGAGTTCCAGACTTCCGGCATGCATGCAATGCATTATGAGAATATTACAAAGGAAAAGTGAGCACCAATTCTAGACACAGGGAGCCCAAGCTATGTTTTTGCTCACTTGGTGCTCACTTTTCCTTTGTAATAATCTCACAATGCATTGCGCGCTTACCGGAAGTCTGGAACTCTTGATGCTTGAATAGGCGACTTGCATGATGACATCACATATACTACAAGTACCAGAATGCTTTGCCCGTCTTCTTTTGTTAGATAATTGTCTTACTATTCTCATGGGGGAATAAAAATTTGAATATAAGAAAGAAAATTCCCAAAGCATTCTGGTAGTAAAACAATGTCATCATGCAAGTTGCCTATTAGCTCCAGCAGTTGAAGCCGTACATTGGGTGCACTTGAAACGTACTATTTGTTTTGTAACTTCTTTATTTACGTATATCCTTGAAACGTACTTAATTTCTATTATACTTATGTGAACTGTCGTTTATTGTAGAACATCCCGAGACTTCGAGGTGGACAGAGAAAGAAATGGATATAGCTATGCAAGGTATACACATGGAAATATACTCTCTCAGCTCCCTGTGGTAAAGCCAAGAGGGGCACTGAGGAGAGCTTGACGCGAGTCTCAGACCCTCTCGCCTTTTGTCGCCACAGGAAGCCCAATTATATAATATATAAACTCGCCAATAAAAGAAACCAAACAAAATTTAGAGTTGGTTTACAAACAAACAAATGAACGATGTACACTCATGAACTCATTCATAATTCATTTGTTCGTCTTTGCGTGTGGTTTCTTTTGCTGAGAGGAAAGATCTCCTTTCATCCTTCCTCATTGCCAACACTCCATTCAGTATCTATCTATCAATCCATCCAATTCCTAACCATCCATCCATGTGTCCGTCTGTCATTCCACCCATCTCTCCTACCATCCATTCATCCATGAATCGCTTCACAATCCTCCACTCGAAACCGTACATCCATCCATTCATCTATCAGTTCCGACCATCTGTCCATCTTATCTATCATCCCATACTTCCATCTTTTTATTATCCCATCCTTTGCATTCATCTATCCATCTGCTATCCCATCTATTCATTTATCCATCCTTTTCGTCCATCTGTCCGTCCAGGTATCTTATCTATTTATCTTCGTCTATCCATCTGTTTATCATCCCATTCTTCCATCCATCCATCCACTCATATTTTCTCATTTTCGTAGGTTTACGCGAGAAAGGTCGTGATTGGACTGCTATTTCAAAGATGGTCGTGACTAAAACTGATTCCCAGTGTAAGAACTTCTACTTTAACTATAAAAAGAAATTCCACTTGGAGGCGATGGTGGCAGAGTTTGAATCAACCAAGGTAATTTTAACACGTAGTGGCAATAGAGTCGTTTTCGTACGAGTGGGAAGTAGTTACGGTTCGTGCCGTGCGGTGACGTGCCATGTCCAAGCATAGAGTCGTTTTCGTATGAGTGGGAAGTAGTTACGGTACGGTTCGTGCCGTGCCGTGCGGTGACCGTGCCATGTCCAAGCATAGAGTCGTTTTCGTATGAGTGGGAAGTAGTTACGGTACGGTTCGTGCCGTGCGGTGACCGTGCCATGTCCAAGCATAGAGTCGTTTTCGTATGAGTGGGAAGTAGTTACGGTTCGTGCCGTGCGGTGACCGTGCCATGTCCAAGCATAGAGTCGTTTTCGTATGAGTGGGAAGTAGTTACGGTACGGTTCGTGCCGTGCCGTGCGGTGACCGTGCCATGTCCAAGCATAGAGTCGTTTTCGTATGAGTGGGAAGTAGTTACGGTACGGTTCGTGCCGTGCGGTGACCGTGCCATGTCCAAGCATAGAGTCGTTTTCGTATGAGTGGGAAGTAGTTACGGTTCGTGCCGTGCGGTGACCGTGCCATGTCCAAGCATAGAGTCGTTTTCGTATGAGTGGGAAGTAGTTACGGTACGGTTCGTGCCGTGCGGTGACCGTGCCATGTCCAAGCATAGAGTCGTTTTCGTATGAGTGGGAAGTAGTTACGGTACGGTTCGTGCCGTGCGGTGACCGTGCCATGTCCAAGCATAGAGTCGTTTTCGTATGAGTGGGAAGTAGTTACGGTACGGTTCGTGCCGTGCGGTGACCGTGCCATGTCCAAGCATAGAGTCGTTTTCGTATGGGAAGTAGTTACGGTACGGTTCGTGCCGTGCGGTGACGTGCCATGTCCAAGCATAGAGTCGTTTTCGTATGAGTGGGAAGTAGTTACGGTACGGTTCGTGCGGTGACCGTGCCGTGTCCAAGCATTCTGATTGGTTGAGCATTGATTTTGCGCGCTGTGATTGGTTGAATAGATGTCTTCGATTCCGTACCGTGACCGTAATTCCGTGGGTTTCCCACTCATACGAAAACGACTCTAGTAACGATGATGATAGAGAAGATTTTGTATGACTGTGATAAACCACAGCACACAGGCACGGCACGTTTTTGTTAAGAAATACAAAACCTCACGGTGACGGCACGTTTATCACAGTCATTACTCCAAGCATGATGCGACTCCTTCAATAAGGTAATATATTTATTTACACATCAATCTTTCTTTCAGATGCAACGTGCCCAAAAGACCGAAGAAGGGAACAAAAATCCGAATTCGCAATCCACCGAACAAAGGCCCTCTCCTTCAACAAGACCAATCACAAGGCAGAGTATCAATGGTAGTAACAAATGCATCAGTCTTCTAGGAAGCGACAAGAAGGTGGCTGTCACAACCAATACAGCCCTACTGTCAAATACCTCGACAAACGACCCGCCAAGTGAAGACGAACCAACGCAGCCTCACCCTTCGACAATCGTCCATTCTCCATCACACGTAATTCAGCCACAACCCAATCAAGGACTTTTAGTTGCCGTGCCTCACGTTGCCAACTATGGTCGGGCTTCACCCAACTCCTCACGAGAGAGCGGGATGACCACACCCCCGCAACCTCCCCAAGTGACCACACAATCATCTCCTGGGATACCTGGGCGGACACTAGCTCGGGAGTCACCCTCTGGATACAGCTCAGAGACAGAGACACAAGTGTCTGTCTGCCACCCAGGTATCAGGTATCCACAGGTGCGCATTATCACGGGTCCCAATCAAAGTCCTCGTGCAGTCCATCAAGAGCCTTCAAGGAACCCAACTTCGTCCGCATCTGAGCCACAAGGGCATCCAACGACAGTTGTAAAACGGTTGTCTTCGTACGTATTTCACCACGCTCCTGATCCATCTAGTAGGAGTGGCATCTCGCCAACCGGTAAAACAGGTTTGTAATCCCATTGAAGTAAATATTTAACGATATTATCTGTAGAGAGAACCAAGTGGTTGTTGACGGTGGTGATGGTGGTGGTGCTGTTGTTGGTGGTGGTGGTGGTGCTGTTGCTGTTGTTGGTGGTGGTGGTGATAGTGTTGTTGTTGGTGGTGATGGTGGTGGTGCTGTTGCTGTTGTTGGTGGTGGTGGTGATAGTGTTGTTGTTGTTGTTGGTGGTGGTGGTGCTGTTGCTGTTGTTGTTGGTGGTGGTGGTGATAGTGTTGTTGTTGGTGGTGGTGATGGTGGTGGTGCTGTTGTTGTTGTTGGTGGTGGTGATAGTGTTGTTGTTGGTGATGGTGGTGGTGCTGTTGCTGTTGTTGTTGTTGGTGGTGGTGATAGTGTTGTTGTTGGTGGTGGTGATGGTGGTGGTGCTGTTGTTGTTGGTGGTGGTGGTGATAGTGTTGTTGTTGTTGGTGGTGGTGATAGTGTTGTTGTTGGTGGTGGTGATGGTGGTCGTGCTGTTGCTGTTGTTGGTGGTGGTGGTGATAGTGTTGTTGTTGTTGGTGGTGATGGTGGTGGTGGTGCTGCTGTTGCTGTTGCTGTTGTTGTTGTTGGTGGTGGTGATAGTGTTGTTGTTGGTGGTGGTGATGGTGGTGGTGCTGTTGCTGTTGTTGTTGTTGGTGGTGGTGATAGTGTTGTTGTTGTTGGTGGTGATGGTGGTGGTGCTGTTGCTGTTGTTGGTGGTGATAGTGTTGTTGGTGGTGGTGATGTTGGTGGTGCTGTTGTTGTTGTTGTTGTTGTTGTTGGTGGTGGTGGTGGTGGTGGTGATAGTGATCGTGTTGTTGTTGGTGGTGGTGATGTTGGTGGTGCTGTTGCTGTTGCTGTTGTTGTTGGTGGCGGTGGTGGTGATGTTATTGTCGTTGTTGGTGATAGTAATCGTGTTGTTGTTGGTGGTGGTGATGTTGGTGTTGGCGGCGGTGGTGGTGATGTTATTGTTGTTGTTGGTGATAGTGATCGTGTTGTTGTTGGTGGTGGTGATGTTGGTGGTGCTGTTGGTGGCGGTGGTGGTGATGTTATTGTTGTTGTTGGTGATAGTGATCGTGTTGTTGTTGGTGGTGGTGATGTTCGTGGTGCTGTTGGTGGTGGTGGTGTTATTGTTGTTGTTGGTGGTGGTGGTGATGTTGGTGTTGGTGGCGGTGGTGGTGATGTTATTGTTGTTGTTGGTGATAGTGATCGTGTTGTTGTTGGTGGTGGTGATGTTCGTGGAGGTGGTGATGGTGGTGATGTTATTGTTGTTGTTGGTGATAGTGATCGTGTTGTTGGTGATGGTGATGGTGGTAGTGTTGTTATAATTATTGTTGATGTTGTTGTGCGTTTGATCATTTCGCCATGGAATATGCGCTATATAAGTTATTAAATTATTATTATTATTGTTGGTGGTGGTGGTGGTGGTACTGGTGTTATTGTTGTTGTTGGTGGTGGTGTTATTGTTGTCGTTGGTGGTGTTATTATTGTTGGTGGTGGTGTGGTAGTGGTTGTTGTTTAGTTGTTGTGTTAGTAGTTGAGTCTTTGTTGTTTCTGAACTTTTATTTCTTTCAACAGATCATGGTTCAGAAGCCATTAGGGCTACACGCAGCGCTCCACCAATAGACAACCCCACTGTTGCTAAAGTAGACAATAAGCCTTGCCCTGAAATAGTTGTCATAGATGCCACCCAATCACGCAGACAACCCATGGAACCCATTAGAGCACCTGAACCATCTATAGTGACTGGTGTCCCTCTTAGGCCACGTTCTGCAGGTAAATGACAGTTAGCTAATTAGCCCCTCTGATATAACAAGATGATTTTTGATCATGACATGTACATGTTCTTGTACCATAGTTAAGCTGATTGTAAATTGTTTCTGAAAAGCCCTTTTGAGCTAGGAGATCCAATAAAGTTATTGTATTGTGGTGGCTTAGATAGCTCAGTGGCTTAGATAGCTCAGTGGCTTAGATAGCTCAGTGGCTTAGATAGCTCAGTGGCTTAGATAGCTCAGTGGCTTAGATAGCTCAGTGGCTTAGATAGCTCAGTTGGGAGAGCATTGCACCGGTATCGCAAAGGTCGTGGGTTCGATTTCCGTTCTAAGCCTGAATTTTCTAGGTATTTTTCAGTAGTGTCAGGCCTCCATTTGGATTAATATATATATTATTGTATTGTATTTTAAATGCCCTCAGCAGAATTGCAAGTTACTGAAACCATGGAGGTGAAAACTAAGCAATGGTCATTGCCCACGTTTCAGTTGTCAGTAATGTGAGAAAACATTACCTTCAACATACATACATACCTACATAACTTCATTTGTATTATAAAGTATTATTATTATTATTATTATTATTATTATTATTATTATTATTATTATTATTATTATTATTATTATTATTTACCCTAGAATTTACAGGAAGCTCGAATTGGGTAATATCATCGAGAACATAAATACATAAACTAACTTAAATGCAAGTTGTTTCTGCACGACTCAATAACTAGCAATCTCAAGGCCTTGTTATTTGTTGCATATTGCAGGTATAAATCAACCATCAGTGATAACCGACGCAAACAAGATTCCAAGTCACTCACCTCGCCCATTAAGCATTACTGGTTCCAATACTATCCAGCACGTACGCCACGAATCAAGTCAACCTGACACCATCGACAGTGATTCTAATTTAAAGCCACCACCCCCACTTATACAGATGGCGTCGTCACGTGATTCACAACAGCCTGGCATGCGCGAAGGACACCCTTCAAAATCTCCAGGGTTAGAAGGTGGGACACCGAGGCCCAAATCCGGCCCACCTCAAAATACCAATCATAAATCTGCACCAGGTCAATTGATGGTGGATTTGACTACAAGAACGGAGCATTACAATTCACCGTCTGTCGAAGCTCTTCCGCACGGGCAACGTGAATTGCCTCATACGTCTGCTCGAGCTGTTCTTCAGGCACTCGCACTTGTACACACTGAAGAGGACGTAGAGAAGAGGAGTGAGACAAAGAAAAGTGAAGAGCCCGCTCACCCTCCTACTCCTACTCCTACTCCTACTCCTACTCCTACTCCTACTCCTCCTCCTCCACCACCACCACCACCTCCTCCTCCTCCAAAACAACCGGATCCCAAACTCAATGCCCATGAACAGAAGGAAGCTGTCAGGAAATATAAAGCACTACCAACTTGCATTGCTGCACCCAAGGAGTTCTCACCTGGTGCCGAGTACACGCCGTTCTCTCCTTACGTGATGCATCATAGTATGCACCTCCATCAAGCTCAAGCCAATGTGCTGTCACAGGCGCAGGCAGGACATCCGCACGTGCATCCACACGGTCTTGCAATGAATCCAGCTGTACGTGGTTATCCAATGTATATGAGTTCCCGTATGCCTCCTTATCATCACCCAGAATACTCTGTATTGACACCTCTTGCATTCCCTTCGATGGCGTTACAAGAAATGCCACCACGGAGCATCAATGGTCGTGAAAGTCCAGCTCATTTACCATTGAATCTACCATCCTATGGACACTTGCATCCCGTCCATACACTCTACCATGGGATGCCCCCGGGGTCTGGTGTACCCACTTACCGATCTCTTGAAGAGTTGGCACATCATCATCCACGGCATCAACGCACGGCAGACAATAAAGTACCAACATCTCGTCAAGGGGATATAACTGATCATGAACTGACCCACCCATTCCTTGCCCGTCTGTCACCTCATCAACGTCCTGGACATCCAATGGTTCCCGAAGGTCGAGGTCGTGGCCCTTCTCCTGTAGACAACTCCAAGCAACCACCATCAAGCAGGACTTCTGCAGATTCCATGAAAGGATACCCGACGTCGTATTCCCCGTCAGAAAGGCCAAAGTCTAAGTCACCGGCTATGTCATACCTTCAGGTCTCAAGACAACCAGCGAAACCACCATCATTACCGGAAATGAAAAGCAGAGCAGCTATTATTCCGGAGATGTTGTCTGAACCTAGATCAAATATTGCTTTTCCTATTGCACTTCGTCTTGACGTCAAAGATGGTGCGCCTATGACAGGCGTGCCCTCCCGGACACCCGAGCCAAGACCTGACGTCCGATGTGATTCCAGGACGTTACTTTACTCCGAGCCACGAAGAGACCAACTTGTCCGACATGATGAAAGACCACCTTACCTACAAGAACAATTGAGACCTAAATCAGAGGTACGACACCCTGACATTTATTTACGCCATTCGGAGACCAAATCAGATCCAAGAGACAATGTAAAAGAACACAAATCGGATGCAAGTCATCCTGGATTAACAACCTCAGACATTCGGCAGCAAGAATTTAGAAGAGACATGAGGACACAACCTTATCACGAATCAAGGATGGATCCTAGATCAGAACCAAAATCTGACTTCCGAGGAGCCATACCATACTCTGACAGTAGGATAGAGCATAAGACGGACATGGGTCGGGATGTCAGACCGCACATCGTTGCTAGTCGAGAGTCCACTACAGACATGCGCACAACAGCGTCAGGTATCAGGTATGACTCGAGTGTTGTTCACCACCATGCTTCAAGGATAGATTCTCGTCAAGACAAACGAGCTGATTCCATGGGCGCTGCAATGATGGAGCTACCAGGATCTTCTTTGTCAGCTCACAGAGTGGATAACATGCAGGGATCTAGGCGGGAAACAAGGCCACCGCCAAACGTAGATGTCAGATTAGATACTCCTCGTGGTCATCACGGAATCGATGGCAGATTTTACCCATTTCCTGGTCCTAATCTTCGCGGCAGTGCACAGACAAGAATCCTTCATAGGGCGGAAACTCCAACTTCACTTATGCCTCAGCTGAGACCTGACTTTGTCCGAACAACCTATGATCCAAGGCATGACATGCAGAATGAGGTTAAAGACATGCGATATCCAGGTAATGTCAGGCCTTTTGATAGTCGTGATAAAAATGATGATGGGAGGCCTGAGCCCCCGATACATGGCGCTGTGCAGGATCTCTATGCTGAACGGAAAGAGGAAAAGGGACATGACAGAATTCATCCTCCCACCCCGGTGCAAGTTATTCAAAGTCATAGTCATCGCGAGCAAAAGCAAGAGAAAGATTCGGCTAATAGATCTGTTGCGGATGTTAGTTTTATATCAGACAACGCGAAAAGAGAACCAAAGCCTGAAATACAGCCCGTTGTGAAACCTAAAACTGCTAACCTTCCCAAGTCGAAAAAGAAAGGTTCACAGGAGGATTTGATGTCCAACTTAGCAACATTAGTGGATGTTGCGGCACTGGCTCGTCCAGTGGAACTTCCACCACACGAGCGAAAAGAACGAGAAAGATTAAGGAGAGCTGGTGTAGAGTCGACAAGTTCAAGTTCATCTTCAGAAGTGGATGAAAAAGAAGATGAAGATCAATCAGTTCAAGTTGTTCAAACTACAAGCCAAGAGACATCGCCTGTTCAAGACGTAAGCTATACGGCTGGACAAACTCCTCGATATGGAATAATATCTGGCCTTGTACTTAAACCACCACCATTAATGCCGATAACGGGAGTTCGGACAAGTCAAGAAGGTACTGCCAATATTCCAGTCAGTTCGTCTTCATTGCCGTCTGATTCTCAAAGTCCTGATAGACTGAACTCACCCCACGGGGTACATGCCAGTCAGCCTAGTATAAGTGCCGAGAGACCACCTCCACTTATACCTCGTATAACTACTAGTCCCGCGACCACTGCCTCAACTCAAAGCTCGAGGCTTGGCATTAACCCCAGCGGCCCTCCACCACTGATTTCACGTTTGTCTTCTTCACCGGTGCTCCACACTGTTCCTCCTCCCACACTGGTAGGCGAAAATGCTCACTCCAAAGGAAAATCTCCTGCAAAAATAACAGGGGATCATTCATCCGAACCGAATAAGAACGAAGAGAATTCAGGTCTAGAATATGGTCAGCGTCAAGTGGTTAGAAATATCTTTGAAACTGTAACGTATTTACCTCAGGGAGTGACTGGTGTTATTCCACCGTCTGCTCTTCTACAACGTCATGCAGCTCTCCCTTTATCCCAACCATCTCCACACAATCCAAATGCGTTAAGTAGTATATCAAGGGTGGTGCCGCCCCCAGTAAGAAGGGAATGGACAGAAGGTAGATCCAGTCCTCATTCGGGCGTTAACCCGGCATTTGCGGAATATTTACTTGGAACAAGGGATCAAGAAAGCCTGGGTCACCCAAGACATCTCCATCCAAGCCACTCACTCCGTCCCTTATCAACATCATCGTCTCGCGAACAGCACCCAAGTGAAAGTCAGCCTGGGAGCTCTGAATCAAGACGCTTAGCCACACAGCCAGGTAAAAAGTCTCCTTCAAAAGGCGCTGATTACGAACCCAAAAGACTCGCTAGTGAAGACGAAAACAAAATACCCTCTTCAAGAAGAAGTAGTGCCAGTCTTGAAACGTCTCGTGGATTAACCCAAACCACTGCATATAGTTCTCAAGATGTAAGGGTTAGTGTTATTAGAGAGTCTGGGACAACACAGCACCCTTGTACTGATAGAGCGAAGATTGATGAAGGAAGCACGCATTTCTCATTAAGACCTGAACGACGCAGTCATGATGTAATTCCGGATCCAGAACGTGATCGCAATGACAGTCCACCTCTTGGAAATGTTCAGGAACAACAACATGTACGACTTCACCATCATGATTTCTCTTTTCAGCATCAAGAGCGAGGTAGAACATTTCATTACGATCAAAGAGCAGATCACGAAGTTAGCGACGACAGCGATACGCTATCAGCTGAAGAAGCTGACTATGTCCATGAAAGTGGTGATGAAATCACAGCTAGTTCAACAGTCGAGAATACAGAGCGATATGCTCATGAAGATATTCCCGGAGAATATGAGACAGACCATGAGGCTGATTCCTTCAAAGAGGAACAAATAGATGATGCTGATAGTTGTTCTACAGATGGTCAGAAAAGTGTTACGTCCGTTGGTACTTCATTTTCAACGAGGCCTTTTGACAGACTCAGCCTTGTTTCAGTGCCATCTGGAAATGTAACAAGCTCTTCTGTTTTGTCGCCATCTTCAATTACTGTCACATCTCCAAGTCCATCTGATGTGTATATGGTACCGGTTGTGGAATCACAAACAACGAGCAGTGTGACAAATAGACCCTCTAGCTCTGTTGAAACGAAAGAAGCAGTACCGAAACAACAGGAACCCCAGGAGAGAAAGTTTGATTTACCCCAAGTACAATATGCTGAATCAAGTTCTACGTCTATTCAGCCGTACCAGTCTGAACTTACAGCTGAAGCACTAGGTCAAGATAGCGATGACTCCACTGATGAACCATTACTTGCCTTGAGTACCTCTACAGAGGTATTGGACCGCCGCTCGGTGTCAAAAACATCAGCTGATAGCTCAGAGAATATAACACTTGGAGGAACGTATCCACAATTTCAAAGGAATCTGGAACAAACTTCAGCGGAATCTCAGGTCACTGAAAGTGAAGCATCTAGTGCTGAAGTTGATTCAAGCAACGTGGAAGAGGTTCATTTTCCGTCATTTAGTAATGAAGCCGAGGCTCATTGGAGAAATATTGACACAGGTTATTCTGCTCAACCTCAATCTTCCGTGGACTCACACCAAGTGCATGCTACTCAGGCAGTTGTGTCACAGTCATCTGACGTGCCAACAGTATCTCAGTCTAGTGCTACGTCTAGCCCAACTATGAGCCCACAGCCTTCTGACCCTTTAGATTCCAATCGCTTGGAATCTGACAGCGCTGGGATGAATTCCACATCAATTGGTTCAAGCAGTGTCCAAGTCTTCTGCCCCCAGTCATCTGGAGATGTAGCAGATGAAACCATTGGTCCTGTGTCATCAGATTCCAGAATACTTCCTCAACCTTCCAGTGCACTTGAATCTTCTCTTCAGACTTCCTCAAGAAATCCAGACACTAGCGTAGTGGAAACTCCTACACAGAGTTCAAACGATGAAATTCCAGAATCTTCAAGTACTTTCCAGACTTCAGAGCCACAGCCATCTGGAATTGAAGGCGACATCTCTGAAGAGGCACAGTCTGTAGATAGCAGTAATTGGACACAGCATATTGGCGACGTCTCAGCTTCTTCGAGTGCGGCTGTCAATGAGCGCGAGACTCAGATTCAACCAGATTCTCATTATTTGGACGATAGTGTCGAGCCAACCGCAGACTCTAGTAACAATTCTACTGCTGTTGGAGAGACCCCTGAACGAACAAGTAACCAGCCAGATTCGCACACAAGTGAGAGCGCATTACCGACTGCAGACTCGAGTGATAGCCGTACAAGACTAGTCCCCTTCGTAAGCAGTCACTATGAAGAAGATTTGTCAGAAACCGAAGAGGAAGATGAAGAAGACCAAGGACAATCCGAAGATGACGAACAAGAAGGAACAGTGATGTCAAGCTCTGTGTCCCAGTCCTACGAACACAATGTTACACCGAGTGACACCAATTTTGTTATTTCGACAACACGAAGTTCGTCGTTAGAGGAAGAAGGAGGTTCATCGTTAGAAGAAAGCAGTGATGATGACAGTGATAGCAAACATGTCCCCTATCTACCATGCCAAGACGAGGAGTCTTCCCTTCCAGAGCCAGATGTGTTGATGAATCCTCACGACTCCATGTCGGATGTGCACAACGACAGTCTAGACGAATTGTCCGATTTCGACGACACAGAACACTCTTCAATTCCAACTTTTGTCGGTGAGTTTATTCCCACGAGTAGGGATAATGGTTCCGACTCGGTTTCATCGTCCAACGTCCGAACACAGAAACCGGAAGAAGCTGTAAGTTCTTGTTCGTACAATGAAGCTGAACCTGTCCATGATCACGAATCAGAGCAAGAAAACACTCATGATGACGAGCACAACGACGACAGTAGTACAGATTCAGATGTCGTTCAAAGCTCAATTTCGGTTCCGTTACCGTCGACACGATTTTCTCCCGATGTTGGTGAAATTGAATTTACTCGTGAAGGAAACGAAGACGAAGAATCCCCTCCTGAAAGTTCCGAAGCTGTTAATGAGTTAATGATGCCTGGTAGATCAGATCTTGAAGTAGATTCCTCAGTTCATGATTTCAGAATAGAAGGTGCCAGTGGCTCACAACAAGAGAGCGAGATAGAGTCGACTAGTCACGAAGGCCCAACCTATGAGAAAACTGCGTCTGGAAATGCTGACACAACGTGTAATATCGGTGACCAGATTGCTATTATAATTTCCAGTGACATTAGCACGGCTTCTAATGATAGCCCTGCAATAGCATCAGATGTGGCGAGCGAGCCAGTGGAAGTTGAACGCTCGCCCGTCGGTTTAGAACCTGACCAGACAGATAACGACGCTGAACCAAACGATGACTCGGCAAGTGACCTGCCACGTGACCTGCCACGTGACCTGCCACGTGACCAAGCCTTAGCTGAAACTTCAAGCGAAGATATATCGACTGCCATGTTTGATCCCTACTGGCCCGTTACCACCCCAGTGTCACCAGCGTCTCCGGAGTCAACAGATCAGCAATCTGAGCACGACAACATTTCACCCGTCCCCGTTTGGCAAGGTCTCATCACCTCACAAGCTTCGAATTTCACAACTGGTATTACAAGTAGCACTGCACCACCGCATTACGCATCATTGTCGTATTCCCTGATGTCGTCACAGCGTAACGCTGCCTTCCCCTTCTCCACACTCAACGTTGCCTCCACGCCAAACAGTGCACGATCGTCCCCAGTCTCTCTCTTAAACATTGGGCGTTCTCAGTCACCCTGTCCAGCGGTTTTACCCAGAGAGCAAGAACCACTGCCAATACTGTCTGATAACTACGAGCCGCTTAGTGACGATGAAAATGGCCCCAACACACATGATAATACTTAGATACACTACGGATTTGTTTTCTCTCGGAATTTCGTGATGTGTTGTGTGATGAGGCACAAAACGTTTCGCGAGCATTGTGTTCCATGTTCCACGACGTTGCGCTGAATCGATCATACGTTCCATGAACTGAAGTTGCGCTGAATCGATCATACGTTCCATGAACTAAAGTTGCGCTGAATCGATCATACGTTCCATGAACTGAAGTTGCGTTGAATCGATCATACGTTCCACGAAGTTGTGTTGAATCGATCAAACACTCGAAAGACACCAAACACTCGAAAGAGATCAAACACTCGAAAGAGATCAAACACTCAAAAGAGATCAAACACTCGAAAGACACCAAACACTCGAAAGAGAACAAACACTCGAAAGAGATCAAACACTCGAAAGAGATCAAACACTCGAAAGACACCAAACACTCGAAAGAGAACAAACACTCGAAAGAGATCAAACACTCGAAAGAGATCAAACACTTGAAAGACACCAAACACTCGAAAGAGATCAAACACTCGAAAGAGATCAAACACTCGAAAGACACCAAACACTCGAAAGAGATCAAACACTCGAAAGAGACCAAACACTCGAAAGAATGTTTCATCAGATATCTAAACACCGAAGAAGTGAATTGAAAAAAAGTTGCAGCCGATTTGTTTTTACCAACTTCGAGGTGCTTGGATATCGGATGAAACACTTTTTGGAGTTTTTAATTAAGCTTCTCAAACCATTAATAATTCTTGGAGAAATTCAGAGTTAAAGTTGACCAAATATTATGCTAATTAAGACCACATATCCAAACGTCCTTCGCAGTAGTGATTTCCTTTGTTTTGTCCTCATGAATTATTAATGAGTTTTTTAGTCATGTGACCAATTTGTACAAACTGTATATAGATGTGTAATATAACAGAATACAAACGGAATACGAACTGAAGCGATAATTATCGGGGGAGAGGGGCACTAATTTTATGCGAGTCTGTCGAAAACGGGGCCTGAATTATTCCTGAGCAGGGTATGGTTGCACGATTGTCATCATTCGTTCTACATACAGTAATTAGAAATCCGAGAAGTTCCATGGTCTCGGAAGAAGGTGGTCAGTCAACATTAGATCCTTTCCAGGACAAGATAGTGTTGGGATCCAAGAACTAAAGTAGTCGTAGTTTGGGGGGCTAGCTTTTATTCTCAACCAACTACCTTCACTTTCTATATCTCCTACTACTACCACATCCAAGTGGCAACTGTTGTCCTAAACAGGGTCCTAAAATAGAGGTGCTGTCCTATTATACACTGGACAAGTATTTTAGAGTGTTGTTGTCCTAAACATGGTCCTAAAATAGAAGTGCTGTCCTATTATATTTGAGTGTTGTTGTCCTAAACATGGTCCTAAAATAAAGGTGCTGTCCTATTATACACTGGACAAGTATTTTAGAGTGTTGTCCTAAACATGGTCCTGAAATAGAGATACTGTCCTATTATACACTGGACAAGTATTTAAGTGTTGTCCTAAACATGGTCCTGAAATAGAGATACTGTCCTATTATACACTGGACAAGTATTTGAGTGTTGTTCTAAACATGGTCCTGAAATAGAGGTACTGTCCTATTATACACTGGACAAGTATTTTAGAGTGTTGTTCTAAACATGGTCCTGAAATAAAGGTGCTGTCCTATTATACACTGTACAAGTATTTGAGTGTTGCTCTAAACAGGGTCCTAAAATAGAGGTGCTGTCCTATTATACACTGGACAAGTATTTTAGAGTGTTGTTGTCCTAAACATGGTCCTGAAATAGAGGTGCTGTCCTATTATACACTGAACAAGTATTTGAGTGTTGTTCTAAACAGGGTCCTAAAATAGAGGTGCTGTCCTATTATACACTGGACAAGTATTTGAGTGTTGTTCTAAACAGGGTCCTGAAATAGAGGTGCTGTCCTATTATACACTGGACAAGTATTTTAGAGTGTTGTTGTCCTAAACATGGTCCTGAAATAGAGGTGCTGTCCTATTATACACTGAACAAGTATTTGAGTGTTGTTCTAAACAGGGTCCTAAAATAGAGGTGCTGTCCTATTATACACTGGACAAGTATTTGAGAGTTGTTGTTCTAAACAGGGTCCTAAAATAGAGGTGCTGTCCTATTATACACTGGACAAGTATATTTGAGTGTTGTTCTAAACAGGGTCCTGAAATAGAGGTGCTGTCCTATTATACACTGGACAAGTATTTTAGAGTGTTGTTGTCCTAAACATGGTCCTGAAATAGAGGTGCTGTCCTATTATACACTGAACAAGTATTTGAGTGTTGTTCTAAACAGGGTCCTAAAATAGAGGTGCTGTCCTATTATACACTGGACAAGTATTTTAGAGTGTTGTTGTCCTAAACATGGTCCTGAAATAGAGGTGCTGTCCTATTATACACTGAACAAGTATTTGAGTGTTGTTCTAAACAGGGTCCTAAAATAGAGGTGTTGTCCTATTATACACTGGACAAGTATTTGAGTGTTGTTCTAAACAGGGTCCTGAAATAGAGGTGCTGTCCTATTATACACTGGACAAGTATTTGAGTGTTGTTGTCCTAAACAGGGTCTGCAGTGCTTCAATCCCTCTGCCCCTATACTCAAACCTGGATCAAGTACCCCGCCCCCCGAAGATTGAGTGGTTGTCACGCTGGGCGAAGACCAACGATCAGGCAGATAGGCGAGCGACAACGTCTCTGTATCAGGGATGATTTGTCTATCAAAGGAATTCAAGTACATCCTGTCTCCTAGTCTTATCGAATGCGCAAGTACGCCATTGTGGAACTGGACGTAAGAGCGCTGAAAAACTCCTAGGTCACGAACGATTTCCTTGATGAATTGCTTCCAGCAATGAATAAAGTTGAGTTTGACATGAATGATTTGTAAGAAAAGAACACAACTACCCTGAACCAATAACTACACGTTTTCTGCGCAATGCACAATTCGACGACGGCCGCTGCTGACCATACAATGTGCATGTTCAAGAAGATCATCACCCACGAAATTCAGCAATGGTTATATACGAGCCCAGGACCCACGCTGTCACATAACACAGGGACTCCGTCAAGATTAGTGTTGCTGATGGCTCGCAGAATTTATTGGGAATCGCACAGGTAATAGATACTGATGAGACATTTCTTTATATTTCAGTTTATTTTACAATTTGCTAAAAGGCAGGTGAAAAAGCAATAGTTCTCTTCAAGACTCCGACTACACCCAAACCCCGATAAATACGAGCCAACCTTTTTACACCAATTAATAAACCTAAACTACAAGAAATGTACAAGCATATTAATTAAGAAACAACGGTTGAAATGCTGTTAATCAAAGAACGCAATCCAGTCCTCAATGTCCAATCGAACTATAATTGATGACCATTACTAAACATCATTACTTATTCTTGTCCATGTACATAGAGTGCACGCCATATAGAGTGATTCCAATAAACCTGGGCACTACTAATTAGCTGTCAGTGTTTATTAGATGCAAAGAAACAAAAGAGTGAGTGTCTAATAGTGTGTATTGGTGTTGTTAGTAATGCCCAGGTTTATTGGAATCACTCTATATCCGTGAAACAATTACTAACTAGTTAGTGCGTCATAGTTTTTAGTTATCAACTATTTAGTTATCGACAAACTAAGAATTCACTCGGGCATGAACCGCACAACACATTACAAGGAATGTTGGTTTTATTGTTATCATTAAACAATTGAATGTAGACTAGACTACCACGAGTTTGTACAAAATAGTGCAATTAGACAACACATATTTAGTTTTGTTTCACGGATACACCTACCCTGGGTGCCAGAGGTTTTGAGAAGTTTCACGATTTAAGGCCTTGTTCAGACACGGTGAAACTTTTTCGTGAAACTGTTTTGTGAAACGGTGCGAGACAGTTTCACCGTGTAACATGTTTTCTGAAACTCGTTGTAAAATTCTGATCACCAGCCTCCCTCGATATAATTATTTCTAGTGCAATGCCCTTTATCGAAGCCGGTAAGGCGCGCGAAAATTGATAAAACATTGCGCGAGACGATGGAACAAGACGTGCTCTTGCCGTTTTATTGAGGATGACGAAACTGAACCAGTTTTCGAACAGAGAAAGCGCATTAACTGCATGTATACGATCGTGGATAGCAATTAAACTATTTTTGCAATTTAATGTAGGAAGCGGTCTTATTTAGACCTCTCAAAGTTCCGTAACAAAACAGCGTACAAACATAAACAACAGCTTTTGTAGATCCGTTTATCGAAATGACTTGAAAATTACACTAAAACAACTCCCAAACTGCTGGAAATGATGGATATTAGTGACGTAGTTGGTTCTGATTGCTTTGTGAACTGAAGCACATCAACACAAGTTTCACGAGGTGTGTTACACGGTGGAATGGCTGGTTTAATAAACTTTTTTGCTTCGAGTTTC
This sequence comes from Actinostola sp. cb2023, assembly GCA_033675265.1. Classification (NCBI taxonomy): domain Eukaryota; kingdom Metazoa; phylum Cnidaria; class Anthozoa; order Actiniaria; family Actinostolidae; genus Actinostola; species Actinostola sp. cb2023. The sequence goes on along the minus strand of JAUJYZ010000413.1, from coordinate 121,596 downwards.
ACGAAAAAGTAGAAAGCAGTTCTACTTTTCATGAAACTGTCTCGCAACGCAAATTCGAAAAAATTTCCTGAAAACGACCATGTTACACGGTGAAACTCTTGGTGAAACCTGTCTCGCACCGTTTCACGAAACAGTTTCACGAAAAAGTTTCACCGTGTAACAAGGCCTTTAGAGAGAGTAATTTTTCGTGCTAAATGTATATCGTTGAGAAAGTTCACTTTTAGCTCGTTTAGCAGCAAGCCCCTCTGGAACCAGGATAGGATACACCTATTCCAAATATCGTTGTCCGGGCCGAAATCAACAAGCAAGAAGTTGACGACCGCAAAGGGCATTGGGACTTTCTCCTTATTCATTTATTCATCCGTAGACATTTTGACAACATGCATTTTCAAATGGCCGAATAGTTCCAAATGATTGCTATTCAACGCTCGTAGGGATAACTTCTCAAGTACCACGGATAAATAAATTAATTAGGAGATTCCCGAAGTCCTTTGCGGTCGTCAGCTTCTTGCTTGTTGCTTTCGACCCGGACAACGATATTTGGAATAGGTGTATATGGCGTGCACTCTATTACTGAAGAAAAGTACAAGACTATTAAAAATACTATTTCACATTTCGTATTACAGTAATCATTCATTTCTGCAGGATGCAGAAGAGTGGATGGCAATATTGCAATGAAGAAATAAAGGTAATCAATTATTGCGGGTAATTCAGTATAGATAGGATATAATAATATCGACCTGAAGCAGGTTTTACTATGTTTCCCACACCATGTCACACGATAATAGACAAACTTATAGTTATAACAATAGAAAATGTAAACACTCCATCGAGCATTGCCGTTCAACCGAATCATTCTAAACTAGACGCCTTGCTAAGTGAACTCGGGGATTATATAACTAGATGCCTTGCATGCTAGGCGAACTCGTGAATTACATAACTAGACGCCTTGCTAGGCGAACTTGTAGATTATAATACTAGATTCCTTGCTAAATGAACTCGTGGATTATATAACTAGACGCCTTGCTAAGTGAACTCGGGGATTATATAACTAGATGTCTTGCTAGGCGAACTCGTGAATTACATAACTAGACGCCTTGCTAGGCGAACTTGTAGATTATAATACTAGACTCCTTGCTAAGTGAACTCGTGGATAATATAACTAGACGCCTTGCTAAGTGAACTCGTGGATAATATAACTACATGCCTTGGTAAGTGAACTCGTGGATTATATAACTAGACGCCTTGGTAAGTGAACTCGTGGATTATATAACTAGAGGCCTTGCTAAGTGAACTCGGGGATTATATAACTAGATGCCTTGGTAAGTGAACTCGTGGATAATATAACTACATGCCTTGGTAAGTGAACTCGTGGATTATATAACTAGACGCCTTGCTAAGTGAACTCGTGGATTATATAACTAGATGCCTTGCTAGGCGAACTCGTGAATTACATAACTAGACGCCTTGCTAGGCGAACTTGTAGATTATAATACTAGACTCCTTGCTAAATGAACTCGTGGATTATATAACTAGACACCTTGCTAAGTGAACTCGTGGATAATATAACTAGATGCTTGCTAAGTGAACTCGTGGATTATATAACTACATGCCTTGCTAAGTGAACTCGTGGATAATATAACTACATGCCTTGGTAAGTGAACTCGTGGATAATATAACTACATGCCTTGGTAAGTGAACTCGTGGATAATATAACTACATGCCTTGGTAAGTGAACTCGTGGATAATATAACTACATGCCTTGGTAAGTGAACTCGTGGATAATATAACTACATGCCTTGCTAAGTGAACTCGTGGATAATATAACTACATGCCTTGGTAAGTGAACTCGTGGATAATATAACTACATGCCTTGGTAAGTGAACTCGTGGATTATATAACTAGACGCCTTGCTAAGTGAACTCGTGGATTATATAACTAGATGCCTTGCTAAGTGAACTCGTGGATTATATAACTAGAGGCCTTGCTAAGTGAACTCGTGGATTATATAACTAGATGACTTGCTAAGCGAACTCGTGGATTATATAACTAGACGCCTTGCTAAGTGAACTCGTGGATTATATAACTAGACGCCTTGCTAAGTGAAATCGTGGATTATATAACTAGACGCCTTGCTAGGCGAACTCGTGGATTAATTACCTAGATCTAGGTGACTTGCTAGGCAAACTCGTGGATTACATAACTAGATGACTGGCTAGACTCGTGGATTATATAACGACGTGCGCTAGGGCGAACAGGTATATTTTAAGATCGAATGTTCAGATCTAGAAATGTATATCATCTATTGTTTTCATAGTCTAAATGTTTTTCGTAAATATTCAATCAAGTTGGTACCCCAGTTTTAATGAGTGCCTTCTTCAGCCTCTTTTTTCTTGCCAAATACTTTCATCATCACACGAGTTTGCATTCTCTCTTGCTTGTATTCATCTGACTGAGAACAAACGCCATTCCTTCTAACAAGGTCCACCTCACCTTTGTTCAGTAGTCGCTTATTCATTCTTGCTCTTCTGGCTTGGCATTTCTCTTGTGCTCTTGCAATTTCTTCGTTTCGTGGCTTGGTTACCATTTTGTTTTCATCGCCGCCACGTTCCTTGTCATGAAAATGCTTGCGATCATCGCGTCGCATTGAACTAGCTGGCACACTTGCAGCCACGTCGTTCTTAGACTGGTCTGCTGAGGACGTACACACACGGACTGCCGTTCCTGGCAAGATGTTGCGCGTTTTTTGAGGGCGAGTAATTTTTTCTTCCAGAGACTGTTCATTGTGGTCATTATTAGGCTGATGCTTTCCTGTCATGTTTTTCCTCTCATGTCCACCATGGGCCCAGGTTCCATCGGAAAGTTGGCGACTTTCCCGAGCCTGCTTTCTAGGCACATCGGCAAGCCGTGGCTGGTGTTGGCAACTGTTCTTACTAGCTGTAGTTAGTAACTGCCAGTCTCTGAACGATGTTTGATTGCTTCTTGTTCCTCCTTCGAGTAGCACAAGACTCTGCTCCTGCTCTCTCATCCACGTCCTGACATCACCAAAAATCTTTCTGTTTCTTTCTGCATAAAATTCAGTCAGTTCCAGCATAGACATTTGCGATTCCACTGATGTACTCATGATTAGTATGTGATGGTGGAAACGATCTACGATGGAGTACTGAATATCTGCGATTTGACCACGAAGTAATTACGCTCGAAGCAATACGAAGTGTCGGCACCCCCTCGCACAACCCACCAATCAGATTTGTCAGCGGCCCAATTGATCGTGACTTGTTCATTTCTTGGACTTCATACTCACAGAGAAAGGAGTTCCGAACTGCCTGGTACGCGCGCGGTCCGCCATCTAAATCTATATCTCCATTTACCTCTCATCATGCATGTCATGACATCGTCTTGTTCCAGTGAAATATTGCCCACCTTCTCATTTGAAGATTATTGTGAGCTTTGTGCAGTATGTGCTCTCTCTTCTACATCTATCTGTATACACGATCCAATATAGAGAGTTTTGATTGGTTACTCCCGTTTCAAAAAGGTTGTGAGGGCCTGGATAGCACGAAAGCACTAAGGTCGACAGGAACTATGGGTAATAGTGCTTGCTTGATTTTTTTTCTGCACAAAGATGTCGTGTTGACATTAACTTCATTGCACACATCTGGGATCGGAGTGCTAGATCTCAGATTTTTCAGATTCAGATTTTCAGATTCTTATTCCATTTACACCATTTTTTATAATATTAATAAATAAGGTACAAAAGAAAGTTACAGATAGCAGAGTCATCAGAAGTCGCCATCACTTCGAAGCAGTATTTCATAACATTACACATGATTGCTTTCGGTCTTTGTCGCGCGATAATAATAATAATAATAATAATAATAATAATAATAATAATAATAATAATAATAATAATAATAATAATAATAATAATAATAAATAAAATAATAATAATAATAATAAATAATAATGATATTAGTAGTAGTACTTTTATAAAACCAATATTGCAGCACTCTGAAACTATACAAATAATTACTCGGACACTTCCGGAGGAAGTCCGAGTTATAAAATGGGCATTCTTGTTATTATTATTATTTTGGTTAGGCCACGGAATGCGAAGAATGTGATCGTATCGGTCAGGAATGTCTGTTCCAATGTTTCGATTGGCTGAAAACGGGGGCGATGATATCCGAACCATACGTACGAGATCTTTATCTATGTTCACCGACAAATAGTCTCCCTCGTCACGCAACTGTCATTGTCATAACCTGCATTGGATGTATATGATCAAAAAACAGGGTCAAGTATCGGAGATTGTCACGGAAGAATGACTAGAGCTTAGCCTCACTCTGACTCAATAAAACAATGACATCGTTGGATAGATCTTTTGTTTTGTTGAGTCAGAGTGAGGCTAAGCGTGTATCTGCTCTGCATATGATTAGTGGCTTTATGCAAAAGGTCTATAGTCTCTTCTCTTCGTCTGTCAATTTTGAGATGGCTGTGGCTTGCTCTACCAATGGTGTGTGTTGGTGAGCAAAGATAGAGATCTACTTGTCATAATGTCCGAGTATACGCTCATTGAGCGTCTTGTTATAAATTACAACTATTGTTATTAGTGATAATTTAAAATTACCTGTTTTAGTGTTTATTTATCCTGATGAAAATTCGATGAACTGTACAAAAAAGAGTTGCACCATGGAGTACCTGGTGGCACACTTATGCTCTGACATTTTTATTACATAGTTAGCATTCATTATTGTTTTTTATACAGCAATATGCAGAAATTCTGATCCATTTGACTAAAATACATATATATCAAAAACCTACTTTAGATTATGGGATGGTTACGCTGATATTTTTGTCTAGTTGTCTGCCAGCGAGGCTTTATGAAAAAAATATCAGCGTAGCCATCCCATAATTTTAAGTAGGTTTTTGATATATATGTATTCAGTAGTCAAAATGATCAGAATTTCTGCATATTGCTGTATTTTAACATCTTGATGTATATATATATATATTTTTTTTTTCTTTCTCATACTTAGTTTTAGATTTTTTGAATTGTATATATGTAAAGCGCACTTGGGCATTCTGGAGAGTGCGCTATATAAATAAATTTTTATTGTTTTTATTATTATTATAGGCACACCTTCATGCAAGTAAGCATTTGATCGGTCATTTCAAACGGTCGGCGCACGGTGTACAGAGAATGCCGACGATTTCGAACTCAGCGGGAGTCGCTTTTTACTCGGGCTTCCTTCTGAATGTCCTGGTACAACGCAGAGCAAGGAAGATTATATTTTGTCTTATAACGAATATCTAGCCGAATTTAATTGGCGTTGTACACTCAGTGAGCGTCCTGTGTCACTCGCTCATAGTTTCTATTCGCCAGTTTTAGATATACCGTTTCGACCATAAGCATTTTTTATGCTAAAAAGCCGACGAGAATGAGGCAACTTGGCGAGATTTCAAAGCCCGAGCAATTGGTTCCACGAGGGAATTGATATGTAGCCTATTTGAACTAAATATAGATATCCTAGTGCGATTAAAACAGTGTTTGGTCGCTCGTTGCGTGACTCGGTAGAACATGCTTGCCTAGCAATTTTACTGCGATTTCACAAACTCAGCGAATTATGAATGACTATGACATAGTAAATATATCCATACAAATACCGTATACATAAATTAGACATAAATTAGAGTGCGATGTCTCGTGTTGATAAACCATGTTGTTAGAGCCTTCGGTGATTATCTTAGCGGTCGGCACAAGGAGCATGTGCTGTAGAACCCAGCTGGCGATTTGAGGTCAAAGAATAAGACCGGAATTTTCCACAGGAAGCCCGACTAATAATTCAACTTTAAGAGTATCGAGAATCGTAAAGATCGAGAATCCGGCGCAGGTCATGAAAGAGGGATAGCGTACCCTAGAATCTTTCTAGCAGGCGAATCAACCGACGGGTAGGTTAGTAAACAACTCAACTGTCAACACGGACAAGATTGCGTGACAAACACCATAGGAAGCCCGTCTTAGCCATTAAATCAGTTATTCTGATTTAATGTGACTGCGTGATGCAGTTAAGCCATTAATGTACTGTACCGACTATATGACGTACTGCGTGATGCGGTTCGTACGTCATTTTATTATATAGACACGAGTGTTTTACTGGAAAATATCTCACTCATACAGGAGCCCATAAGTAGGAGCCTCCATCTACCGTACTGGGTTTGTGAGACGACCTGTGACCGGATGAGGCTATTTTTAGAACACCTTTTCCCGCGAACTAATCATCAACCATTAGGAATCCCCAATGGGAATTAAACAGAGCCAATCAGCATCATGAGGGAGATGATTTGTGTTTATTTGTGATATATGAACAAAATGGCGGATGAAGAAATTGGCGAAATTGAAGAAACTGAAAGTCAAGAGAGCGAAAATGATAGTGATAGTTACAGTGACTCTTTTGCAGTTTAGTATATATATATATATATATTTTATTTTATTTTTGTAATTAGTTATAGTTATTGTAATGCGCACTTGATCATTTTATGAAAAGTGCGCAATATAAATTAGTAAATTATTAATAAATTATTATTATCGGAAAGTGACCAAGAGTCTTCAAGTTCGTGTTCTGTTTCTCAAGGAACTAAAAAATCATCAAATAGTAAACCTACCAAGCCAAAAGCTAGAAACTCCGTAACAAAGCCGAAATCAAAAATCCCTGGTGTTAAATTTCGCGGGGAAACTGGTGTTCTAAAAATAGCCTGATCCGGTCACAGGTCGTCTCACGAATACATCCCAGATGGAGGCTCCTACTTATGGGCTCCTGACTCATACAATTCATACGAAACTACATCCGGGACCCGAGTGGCATATTTTCCATATCCTCACTAGTGAGGATATCGATGACGTCACTTCCGATGTTTTCCCGCTCACTTGACGCGCGTTGCAACCGAAGTCAAAATGGCGAGCGACAGGTTTGTCAAAGTCTTTAGCGAGGAACAAGAGAATGAAAATACAAAAAAGAAGACGTTATCCAACGTGAAAATATTAAAGAATTTCTTGAAAGTGAAGATGAGAACAGGAATATTGAAAATATTCTCTTTCTTTCCTTTTCTTTTCATTTAGATTATTTTATTTTAATTTCTCTCTTTGACATATATTTTATATTTATACTCCTACTGGCCTCAACGTTAACACTACCGTGTATGAAGAAATATATTTCAGTTCACTTTAGTTATTTTCTTTCTTTCTTTCTTTCTTTCTTTCTTTCTTTCTTTCTTTCTTTCTTTCTTTCTTTCTTTCTTTCTTTCTTTCTTTCTTTCTTTCTTTCTTTCTTTCTTTCTTTCTTTCTTTCTTTCTTTCTTTCTTTTTCTTTCTTTCTTTCTTTCTTTCTTTCTTTCTTTCTTTCTTTCTTTCTTTCTTTCTTTCTTTCTTTCTTTCTTTCTTTCTTTCTTTCTTTCTTTTTCTTTCTTTCTTTCTTTCTTTCTTTCTTTCTTTCTTTCTTTCTTTCTTTTTCTTTTTCTTTCTTTCTTTCTTTCTTTCTTTCTTTCTTTCTTTCTTTCTTTCTTTCTTTCTTTCTTTCTTTCTTTCTTTCTTTCTTTCTTTCTTTCTTTCTTTCTTTCTTTCTTTCTTTCTTTCTTTCTTTCTTTCTTTTTATTCTTTCTTTCTAAACGTTCACGTTCCACAGATCAGAGAATATGGGACGACTCCCTCCCCCAGGGAACTCTCGGTATACATGTAGTGTACGATGTGTTGTATTTGATAGGCTTTGAGAAAGCTTCCTGTTTGGGTTTTTGTAGCCATATTTTCTCTTCCGTGTTCATTTTGATGTCAGTTTCTCACGGCCTGCATGACATGGTCATCCGGTGTCACCCCGGTGTACTTGGGCTTTAATCGTGAGCACGCTATTCATTTCATACAGGACGAACTATATATGTGACTGATGGAAGTCGGTTTATGCATTTCGTGTGATGTTTCTTCTATCGTTTTTTCTCCCCCTCCAGCTCAATGCATTATATTATTAGTTTTTGGATTAGTTTCTCTTTGTAAAGCACCGAGACTTTGGTGGGGTGCTATAATATGTTATTATTATTGTTGTTATTATTATTATTATTATTATTATTATTATTATTATTATTATTATTATTATTATTATTATTATTATTATTATTATTATTATTATTATTATTATTATTATTATTATTATTATTATTATCATTATTATTATTATTATTATTATTTTATTTTATTATTATTATTATTATTATTTTTTTTTTAAATATTATTATTATTATTTTGTATTCCACGAGCCCGTAGGGCAAGTGCAATTTGAGCTCTTTGAAAAACACACAAGTGCAAATTATTCCAAATTGAACGAGAAATCGTATGATTACCAATTAATAATATTCATGAAAAAAAACTGCACTGCTCTAAGCCAATCAGAATCGAGTAATTTTTTCATGTACTATTATTATTAAATTAAGATTAGTTTATCTTTGTAAAACACCGAGACTTTGTGGGGTGCTATAATAATATTTTATTATTTCTTTTTCTCACTCTCTTTTTTAATTCTTTTTTTTCTTTTTTTCCCTATATTTTCTCTCCCTTTCTTCCTATCCTTTTTTCTACCCGTCGCATCCTTCCTTTCTCTTTTAATATATTTCTTTCTTTCTTTCTTTCTTTCTTCCTATTGTCGTTTCTTTCCCCCTTTAATTTTAATTTTCAAGTTCTAAAATATTTACTCTATTATGCGTTTTAATCTCCAATTTTGTTTATTTTTCGGATAAAGATAGATAGATAGATAGATGCCTTTATTTACACAGGGTAGCTCTATCAGTATTTACAAAGCTGTAAAAACTTTTATCAATAGAGGCCCAGCGTGAACAAGAAACAGAAAGAGGGCGGGATGTCTTTACCTGTCAGCCTAGAACACTTTAGAATGTTTCCAATAAGCAATGCTTATCTCCAACACCCAACACGCCTTTGAAATAATTTCAAAATATTATCAGTCTGGACTTTTGAAATTGTCTGTAACTCAGTCGTTCAGCCGCATTGGCTTCATGTGCTATGATGATTAACGTCTTCTTCTTGAATGTCTGCACATTTTGTTTTCTTTAAGCACGAACTCGAAACACAAAATATCAGCCGAACATTTCAGCGAATAGAGCGAAAGAGCAAGAAGTACAGAATAGAAATGAGATAAATCGGATCTGAAGAAAGAAGATAGGATTCTATTATAAGTATCGGGAAGTCACAGAGTCATTTCCTATCTGCTCTGTCTCGCCAACCCTTACCCTTATCTGATGGCAGACGTTACAGGAAGGCATATCTTCCTTTGATTGTTTATAAAGATTCCGTATTCATTACTGCTTGTGTTGAGTATTATCAGTAGTAGTAGTTACTATAGATAGCAAGATAGCACGTGACTGACAAAACTTGTGGATCGATGGACCGCGAATAGAAAGAAAGGAAAAGAGTGAAGGGAAGAAAAAAAATGGAATGAATGAAGGAAGAAATGAAGGAAGGAATGAATGAATGAATGAATGAATGAAGCAAGGAATGAAGCAATGAAGCAATGGATGAATGAATGAATGAATGAATGAATGAATGAATGAATGAATGAAAAATGATTGAACGAAAAATGAAGAAGGAATATGAACGAATGAATGAATGAATGAATGAATGAATGAATGAAAAATGATTGAACGAAAAATGAATGAAGGAATATGAACGAAGGAATGAATGAATGAATGAATGAAAAATGATTGAACGAAAAATGAATGAAGGAATATGAACGAAGGAATGAAGGAATGAATGAATGAATGAATGAAAAATGATTGAACGAAAAATGAATGAAGGAATATGAACGAAGGAATGAATGAAGCAAGGAATGAAGCAATGGATGAAGCAAGGAATGAAGCAATGGATGAATGCCAATGAATGAATGAAATAATGAATGAAGGAATGAATGAACAAACGAATGAATGAATGAATGAATGAAAAATGATTGAACGAAAAATGAATGAAGGAATATGAACGAATGAATGAATGAAGGATTGAATGAAGGAATGAACAAACGAATGAATGAATGAATGAATGAAATAATGAATGAAGGAATGAACAAACGAGTGAATGAATGAAATAATGAATGAAGGATTGAATGAACGAATGAACAAACGAATGGATGAATGAATGGAAGTATTCTTGTCATATATTGGAGGTACTGAGAATCGAACTATTTCCTTGTCAGTTTACCGATTGCAGGTTCTCGTTACTAGTGACTATCATTCCAATCTCTGTGGTTTCCCTCATAATCGATCTTGTTCTTTGCACCGAAGTGATGACATTTTATTGATTTAGCTTTGTGTATTCATTCCACCCCAAAATACTTAATCGATGAATCATCGAGGCCAACCTTTCCTCATAGCTGCATTCCAGTACAGAACGGCATCCCCTTTTCTCCCGCCCCCCCCTCTCCCTTTCGGCTTCAATGAGCAAGAAGACCATGGATTTCCATGACCTCCGAGCTTGCAATGGAACACACTGGCGATGTGAACACAATACCTTAATGTCAAGGTCGACCTCTCCCCTCTCCCCCTCCCAGACCGCTACGCAGGCTACCCGTAACAAAGAAAAATCCATAAAGTCAATAATGGGGAATCGTTTCTGCCCCCACCTCCACCCCCGTGTGAAGTGTGTTATCTATACCCTAATGTTGTGTTTTGATATTTAAGACAATTGAAAATCAATGACGCATGTTAGTGTGTTGTAGTGTCTTGAGCCTACAGTGTGCGAGTTTATTAGAGCCTGCACTTCAATTTACATTCACAAAAGACGATCAAGTCTACCAAGTCTGGGAAAGACCAAGTAAAGACGCGAGGACGTACGCCATATCGACCAAGCTTAACCGTGAAACATCGAAGTCTCCGTCGTCATGGCCATCATGAAAATCTTCTCGACCCTTCTGCTTGGGACACTACTGCTTGGGATTTGTCTCTCTGAAGGCAAAAGAAAAGGTATTTTAGCTTTGAAAGTCTTTTTCTCTGGACCGTTTTCATACAGATTTGATCGTGTGCTGTTCTGTCTTATAATAATATTCTCGCGACACAAACCAACCCAAAAGAATCGAATATATTTTCAAGTACGAGGGGATTAGCATTTGTGGGTTCATTTAGAGATAACAGATAGCTATTCTGATTACAATAGAATTACATGTTTATTTAACAACAGACTCGGAGCTGTCGATTTGACGAATGTGCTCATTTGAGGCATATAATTAAAGAGTTGATGTGCATGAGTGTGAAAACGTGATCCTTGTCATTTATATACAACGATATGTCACGTATAGTTCAATAATTTACTTCGTATCAAGTCGATTATAACATTCCAACGGACTGTTCACTTAGCAGATCAATTAATTACGATCAAAAGTCTTCTCGGAAGCCATATCACACTCAGTTGAACTGTCTTCCAAAATAAAACGTTTAAATATAGAACCGAAGTTTCTTTGTTTTGTTCGCTGTGTGATATAAATGTACATTGAATTCATTGCAGAAACTGTGGGAAGTATTGTCTCTGTGAAAATACCAAAGCTTTCAAAGAAATCCCTTCCGATTGCCATCCAGTCAGCGCCATCAAACGCGACGGCTCCTCCGACCACGGCCACTTCAGCCAAACCAACTTATCGAGTCTTAAGAGGGAAAGGCCAGAAACCTGGTGAGCGACGATGCTGCAAGGTGGCATACAGGGCAGGGGCAAGGGGATTCTACTGCCATTTGGATGTGTACTTTGCAATCCGCTACCAAAACATGGAACATCGAACGAAGATGAAGTTCTTTGGCCGAAGACCATCGAAAAGGACCCAGCGCTTAGTGCGTAACATCGAGCGTCATTGCATCAAGCGTGCGATGAAGTGGATGTTTCAAAGATGTTGTAAACTTGCTATCAAACGATGAAAATGTACGATCCACAAGGCTACACCAAGAAGAAGAATTCATAACAGACTTATGTATACCGGCCACTGATTACCACTTTGAATTTGTTATTGTAAGCTTATAATAGGTCAACAATATATATAGATTATTATTATTAATTGGTTGTACCCCTGTAATGGCTGTATTTTGATTCACAGTGAGTCTAAATCATGCATGGTGAGTTTTATCACATGCTGAATTTCCAATTTTAGAACTGAGCACACTTGACTGATCACCTGTGATACTGTAGTAGGTATAGGCCACATGTCTTGGTAACTAATACTCGAACCGATTTCAAGTTGGCACTGATATTGAGCATACTTGTAATAGCTCAAGTGTGTTCACAACGGCCGTTCACAACTCACAGAAAAGCGATACCGGAAATGATCTGAATGGATAGAATAACTTTGTAAATATTACATATTTAAACGTGTAAAGGCGTTAATAGAATAATTAATACCAAATCACCATAGTTTAAATCAACATTTATACAAAAATCAGGCTGATAAGTTTACGTGAAAAGTGCACTTTGGTGAACAGAGACAACTACAACTCCATCGTTTCCTCCTCCGATAGATAGGAGTTTCGAAAGCTATTGCTCTTTGACGTATAATGCATGGCTTAGCGAGTTCCATAGATGGCTATCTATCGTCATCGTGTATTGTATAACACTATTTAAGTAAATTCCCAGTTAAGACGTTTTAATCTTTGAGTGTTTTTTTCACTAATAGAATCATACATGTACATAGCTGAAGACTGTAATGTGAATAGTGATTGAATGAGATACAGATTTGCTGGTTGAATAAACTTTTGTTCGTTCTTATAATGGATCACTTCTGAGAGATTGGCTTGGCAATGGACTTGCTGGACTTGAGCCAAGTCTTTGTTATTATATTGTCTTGGCGCAAACAAAAGCATAATAGCAAAATGCTAATCAAACTTAGTTATCTTGTGTTTGATGTGCAGCTTGATAGCAATCTAGAATAAACTTGAAAGCTAGCCCTTCTCTTGTCTCAGTGAGAGCAGAGCAGGGGGAGTGCTGGTTGGGGTACGGGGGGAGGGGGTGGATTTGTTAGGTTCAACGAAAAGCGGGCTTTATTTATTAGAACGCGGGATAGTTGGTCAAAAGCAGGAGCCCATTACGGTATAAAAGGCATATAATATAATATAAGTTCTTAATCAGGGAGCCCACTCACAATAATGATGTTCAGTGAGGGGAACACAGAGAAAATATATATATGATATATAAATATTTTACAAATTATAAAAATATCTATAAATTAAGTAAATTAAGAACAGTTATTAGATTATATTAAATATATAAATGTCTTACACCTTATTCCGCTCATTCTTACATAAGCTTGCCGTCAATTTCTTAATCCCCCCCCCCCCCCCCCCCCCCCCCCCCCCCTTTCTAGGACGCTTCCCAAAACTACGTGACCCCTCACCCCTCAATCGTGCCAAAAAAAACCTGCCCAATTATATGAAAGCCCCCTAAGGCATCTATTGTGCTGTTGTATGCTGGATATGAAACAGATGTTTACGACGTTAGAATACAGACCATTTACTTTACTTTTGGTCTCACATAGGGTTCCCGGGGGAGGGGAGAGTCAGGTTCTCACCGTAAGTACACCCGGCCCCTCCCTCCCTTCCCGTATGCACAAACGCGCTATTTTAGGAAAAACGTCAACTGGCATTGTGTCGTTATCCTGAAGGGAATTCCAATCGGACTTACGATCTGCTATCGTCCACTGCGTTAATCACAACACCATAAGCAAATATTATGCTATCATGCTGATACTACTGTTAGGAGATTAACTATGGATGAACTACTCGGAATGTAGTGACTCGTAGCTCGGAGAAGTAAGTACAGGCACCCAAGAAGCTATGTGCTCGGGCACACGTGCTCCGAGCTTGAAATTGACTAATGGTGAAGGGAGGAAGGGAAACTTGTCTTTCTTATTTTGTCTTTCGTTCTTTCTTTCTTTCTTCCTTTTCGAATCATTTCTTTTGTCAGTCGTTTTTCTTTTTGTTTTCTTTAGTCTTTTGCTTTCCCAATTCCTTTTCCCGATTCGTTTATTTGTTCGTGTTTTTCCCCTTAATTTCCTTTTTTCTTCTTTCCATTCAGTCAAGCCGAGGGGGTGGGGGGTGGGGGTTGTCTTGTTAGTGAACCATTTTCACTGTTACCTTCCCTTGCTTGTCTCGGTAGATATTTTCCATATAGAGCTAATATGGGAAAACTGTTTTTTCGTAATTTCTAGTCATTCTATTTGTTGTTGCTGCTCAGAATTTTTTGCAAACCTATTCTTTGAGGAAAACCAAGACCTTGACGCAAAGACGCTTCATGGACTTCATGGACATTGCCCTTGCAAAATGCGTAAAAATGGCCCAAAATAACGATTTCGATGGACTGTAGCCCTTGCAAAATGCGTAAAAATGGCCCAAAATAACGATTTCGATGGACTATCCAAAATAACGATTTTTGATGGAAAATAATTATTAATACTTATCGACTAACGTAGCGCTCTGGAAATACGCTGGACCACGACGCCAGTGACCCGAGATCGACTCTCCTTGGACACCAACACTTTTTCAATGTTGTTTTTTTCTTGTCTTTTCTATCGTCGCATAAATGTCGAGATTAACATTTGCAAATTTTGAGTTTCAAAGAACAACTGAATATTTTTTTTAAATGTATTAACTGCTTAGCCATTTTTATATATTTTCCACTGACGGCTTATTTCCCCAAGTGTGCGAGTCTTACAAAAACGAAAAAAACAAGGGTCCATAACTTACGGTACCGACTGAGATTATGCACAAACAAATATACACAAACAGCAGGAAACGATCATTGATCGAGGTACATGCGGGAAGTTATGGACCGCTGATTGACCAACTGAATCACAATTCAACATTATTATTGGCCATTAATAAATATTATCAAGAGACCATGAGGGACAGAGTCTTCCAGTATAGGGTCTGGGATATCTTAATTTCACTAAATCTATTTTTAGACTAACTTCCGGTTCAAAGCAGATGTAAAAATTGTTTTTTTAGGACGAGTATTTTGACTCTGATTTTGACTGAAATCATCAGAAAAGCATCGCAAGAATTTATTTTCTATGGAAAGGAGTTGTTTAAGTTCGAACAGAGGCCAAAAGTCGCCTTGTGTTGTGGTCTGTAGGATTGAATGAACAACAAAAACTAAACGCCGAAAACTACTGCCAACTATATTGTATTCCCTTGTTTATGACTTTGCTCAGTCAGAATCAAGTAATATTATTTCTCAAATCAGTTGATGCTGAAACGAATAAGCTTATGTTAGTTTATACCGAATTTCTGCCTGGTGCAGCACTTTGCCAAATTAAACTTGGGAAAGACACTCTCTCAGCAAAGAAAGGGAAACGAAAAATAACACTGATCAGAAAGCAGGTCTCAAATGGAAGAAGAATTAGACATTTTGGTGCAGATGAAAGAAGCAGTTGTTGACAAAAAGCATTCACTAGTTTCTTTCCGCGGGACATTTACATTTTCTTTGTTATCATCCGACTCAAATAAAATTTTCATTTACATTTCTTATTATTATTATTTTATTTTATGTTATTATGTAATGTAAAACGCATTGAGACGTCAGTTTAATGCGTTAAACAAGAACTTATTATTATTATTATTATCACTGCCGTCTCAAAAGTTTAATAATCTATAAATTATCCGAGCCATTTATAAAAAGTAATCAACTTCAAAAAACAAAACAAAAACATGGTTTTATTTCGCCGGGATAGCCAGTAAGATAGATCTTAGCCGCCATCTACTTTGAACCGGAAGTTAATTTCCTCAGACGTCCGCATTCTAAAAATAGATTTATTGAAATTAAGTAGCGCGAGACTCCCTCTCTGTCCCTTATGGTCTCTTGATATTATTGATTGATTGATTGAATGCTTGCTTGCTTGCTTGCTTGCTTGCTTGCTTGCTTGCTTGCTTGCTTGCTTGCTTGCTTGCTTGCTTGCTTGCTTGCTTGCTTGCTTGCTTGCTTGCTTGCTTGCTTGCTTGCTTGCTTGCTTGCTTGCTTGCTTGCTTGCTTGCTTGCTTGCTTGCTTGCTTGCTTGCTTGCTTGCTTGCTTGCTTGCTTGCTTGCTTGCTTGATGAATGAGGGTTTATCACGTAATTTCACGTAAGGACAAAAAAATAATTTTCATTGCTGGAAAGAGCTCGTTGAAATTAGTGAAAATGTGAAGTTTGGAAAAGATCGCTTCACAAATTGCGAAGATATGAATTTTCAAAAATCGAAAATTTGTATGAAAACCTTTGGTGGAAAAGTTGCCTAAATTTCGTGAAAGGTTTTCATATAAAATTTCGATTTTTGAAAATTCATATCTTCGCAATTTGTGAAGCGATCTTTTCCAAACTTCACATTTTTACTAATTTCAACGAGCTCTTTCCAGCTATGAAAATCATTTTTTGTCCTATAAGTTTTGAAATTACATGATAAACCCTCATTGATTGATTGTATATCATTCATTGATTGATTGATTGACTGACTGATTAATTGATTGATTGATTAGGGGCGGATCCAGGATTTTCTTCAGAAGGGGGTGCAGCGTTAGAGGGACACCGTACGAACAATTATATGTGTAATGTGATGTGCATGCGCACAAAAACAACAATACATGTCATATACAAAGGTTATGATTTCCTAGTTATCAAGCGTAAAATGCGTTTTAACGGATACCGGATATATCTGTATTATATGTCAGGCCCCGGTGGCAAGGGGAAATATACTATTCGGGGGGGGGGGGGGGGGGGACACAATCTGACCAGCGGCGAAGGTGCGAGCTCCTAGGTGGTGAGTGGGCGCATGCTCCCCTAAAAAAAAGAGGTATATGGTCTCTGAAATAGCATTTCCTGCCTTCTGAGAAGAAATGGAAGACAACTGTAATTTGTAAATTTATTTCTTCAGTTGATCATTTCGGCTCCTGCTTATAAATGAAATCTATGTCAAATTAAGGGTGCGTTCGATTGACCATATTCCGGATCGGAATAATTCCAGATTCTGGGACAGACGGATGACGTCATAGACCGAACTATTAATGCAATAATGGCGTCCAATTTCAATTGCCATTGTTCTGGACTGACTAGCCTCTCATTCAGGTGAAAATGCGCTTTTGTGTTTCCACATGAACACGAGACTAGTCAGTCCAGAACAATGGCAATTGAAATAGAGTACCGAAGTGTGACGTCACGAAAACAATAATTTTCGCTTTATCAACTTTCGAAAGAACATCAATAAAGAAGCTTACATGCCAAATTTGAGACCAATCGGTTAAATAGCGCGGCTGAGACAAGTTACGTAAACAATGCAAAGCATCACGGGATACCTAAATCCAAGCCGAGATTTGTGTGGGGAAATTATAAATTCAACTGGCCATATCTCAGCCTCTATTTAACCGATTGCTCTCAAATTTGGCATGTAAGCTTCTTTATAGATGTTCTTTCGAAATCGGGGATCGAAAGTTGATATTTATTTTTATGACGTCATCACTTCGGTACTCTATTGGACGTCAGTATTGCATTCGGTCTATTATTCCGGAATATTCCAAGCATTCTGCTATGATGAGCAGAATGTTTGGAATATATTCCGCTTATTCCGGAATCGGAACAGACTCAATAGACCTTTTTACCGATACGGCGGCCATCTTGAATTATGGAGAAATTATGGGATGCCCAGGGTGCAAGCTAGTAACATGTAGTAACCATTTGGCCATGAAAAACTACGAAAACCTAATTTAAAGCAATGAATTTGTACAAAATTATACAACAATACACAAAACATGTAGATATTAAGTCATACAACACTATGGCTAGCGTGACATAGAAAAATAATATATTGACGCGACTCCACTCTCTACAGTTTTTGGGTCATTTGCACCCTGGGCATCCCATAATGTTTTAGCCAAAACAATAGAATCCAAAATGGCCGCCGTATCGGTAAAAAGGTCTATTGAACGGACATTCCGTATTATTCCAAGTATTTCTATTCCGGAATAAGGTCAATCGAACAATAAACAAATACAGTTACCTGAAAAAATCGGTTACACGCGCACCTTTTGCAGAAGCATCCTTCAGCTGATCCTTTAATTTTACGGTTATATTGCAATGGATGGCATTTTACAAGTATACACAGTCTATTCACAGTCACTGCACTGAGCAAACATATGTAATTTACTCACACAATGTTACAGATCAGTTTTGAAAATAAAAACGATTAATTATCGTTTTATAGAACCACATGTTCTTATTGGCTACTATTCATTACTGCCGTGTCCCACTGGATATCAGTGAATGAATGGATGAAAGCTTCATTTAATGAGGAAAACCTCATCTGAAAGAGGGCACAAAGTCAGAAAAAGGACACAAAGTCAGAAAAAGGACACAAAGTCAGAAAAAGGGCACAAAATCAGAAAAAGGGCATAAAGTCAGAAAAAAGGCACAAAGTCAGAAAAAGGCACAAAGTCAGAAGAAAAAGCACAAAATCAGAAAAAGGGCACAAAGTCAGAAAAAAGGCACAAAGTCAGAAAAAGGACACAAAGTCAGAATTCAAAAAGGGCACAAAGTCAGAAAAAAGGCACAAAGTCAGAAAAAGGATACAAAGTCAGAAAAAGGGCAGAAAGTCAGAAAAAGGACACAAAGTCAGAAAAAAGGCACAAAGTCAGAAAAAAGACACAAAGTCAGAAGAAAAGGCACAAAGTCAGAAAAAGGGCACAAAGTCAGAAAAAGGCACAAAGTCAGAAGAAAAGGGAACAGTCGTCCGAAGGGGGTGCACACCCCCGGCACCCCCTAAATCCGCCCCCTGTTGATTGTATCATTAATTGATTGATTGATTGACTGATTGATTGACTGATTGATTGACTGATTCATTAATTGATTGTTTGATTGACTGATTTAATTGATTATTACTATTATTATTACATGATTGATTGCTTGATAGACTGATGAATTGATTGATTGGTTGATTGATTGACTGATTGATTAATCGATTGATTGATTGTTTGATTGATTGACTGATTAATTGATTGATTGGTTGATTGATTGACTGATTGATTGATTGATTGATTGACTGATTGATTGATTGATTGATTGATTGATTGATTGATAAGATTCAATGATACTCTTCGTATCGACTGTTTAAACTTTAAGTTACGGAGTAGACGTCCACACATCTATCCAATCGGACTTTCGCAGTTTGTTCCATTGAAGCTCACAGGACATTGACACTCGTATCCATTGACTTTATCTTGACAAGACCCACCATTGAGACAAGGGTTCGCCTGGCACTAATCGATAACTAACATAGAAAACCAAGGCATAGATCATTCTTATTGTCAGAATATCACTACCGTGAAGTAGGTCTGAAAATGTGATCTTAATTAGTACACAAGTTGGTCAATTTTAACTTTGAATTTCTCCAAGAATTATTAATGGTTTGAAATTCTAGAGTGCAAACAATATATATATCCGTGAAACAGTAGTAGCCATTCTCACTCCTGGATGTGTCCGCTCATAGACTCGGTGGTTAGGTTATGGGAGGAATGAGATTTGACCGAGGCTATGAGCGGGGCGCGAAAAGGCGGACGAGTATTACGTCAGGTCTCCTGGTCAGGTAGAGAGTGTCGCCGAAGGGGAGGAGGGTGGGTCGAACGAACAACCTTGCCGCCTTTCTGAAATCGTCAAAAAGCCCTGAACTGGGGTGCGTTAGGTTATGGGAGGAATGAGATTTGACCTCCGCTTTATTCGCCGGGGCTGCTCATACTTCACTCATAACCCGAAAGAGGCGCATAAAAGCGAATAGCTATTCCCCCAAAGAGCAGTCTTCTCCCGAAACTCAAAATTACAAAATAGGACACCTAGCATGTATGAAAAATGAAATTACATTTATATATATATATACACATATATATACAGCAATATGCAGAAACTCCGACCCACTTAACCAAAACACACATACATATCAAAAACCCACCCCAGACCATGGGATGGCTACGCTGACATTTCCCTCTAGTTGTCTGCTAGCGAGGCTTTATGAAAAACATATCAGCGCAGCCATCCCACAATTCCAAGCAGATACCCGATACACACGTATTCCAGTCAAAAGGACCAGAACCTCTGCATATTGCTGTATAAGTAGCATAAGGATTCAGTAGAAGAGGCCCGGCAACTTCTGATTGTCCAACAAGTTTGAATTAAAACGTTTCGGCCCTTCGGCCTTCTTCAGTAAAAAAGTAAAAATATGAAATGGTAAAATGGTAAAAATGACACAAAATGTCTATATATACCAGATATGTACAATGGTCCTACAATGAGGTTATGTAATCTAAGCTGAATTGAAAGAGATAATAGTACTATACAATGTAAGCAGAAATAAGTTATTTATGAACTCTAATGTATTCCATTCTTCGATCTGAATTCCTGCCATAAGGGCGTAACGTGTGCAGTTGTGCAGGCCAATGGCTTCTCTAGTTAAGAGTTTTTTGTCTACATTAAAAGTGGAGTTAATTTGCTCTATACATATAAATTGAAAGTCATTTAAGTTATGCGCACTACTATTATAATGAATAGCGACTTCGCAGGTCTTTTTGTTTGTAAGCATAGCTGATTTATGGTTTCGGAACCTGATTTTGAATTGCTTGGAGGTGGAACCTACATACTGTAAATTGCATTTAGTGCAAGAAATTAAATATATAACATTAGTAGAAGTGCAATAAATAGCTTCTTTAATCTTATAGATGCGACCTGTAGAAGCGCTTTTAAAAGATTTGGATTCTGAGAGAAAATTCTTACAAAGGTCGCATTTCTTGGAACACTTAAAACACTTCGGTTCGACAAGCGTGGAATTTTCAGATTTAAGCTTGGAAATACTTTCTTTTTCAGCTTTTCTTTAGGTCTTAAGATATCAGATCGTTTGACGTTTAACGCCTTCTGAAATTGACCATCCACAAGCTTTGAATCATAACCCTGATGCGCTAAATACTTGTTGTAATTCAAAGCACCGATTATTCAAAGTCTCAGTGGATGAACAATTTCTGTTCAACCTGAGGGCCACCCCATAGGGAATTGATTTCTTACAATGAAAAGGATGGGAGCTAGAAAAAGGCAAATAAAGATGGCTATCAGTTGGTTTAGCATAGACATCGGTATGAATAAAACCGTCTTGAAGGTGGAGAGTTAAGTATAATACATTCAAGCTATGTTGGGAATGCTCCACCGTAAACTTAATAGTAGGATAGAGAGAATTAATGTAATCGGTAAATTCAAGGAGTTTTTCAAGACCTTCAGTCCAAACATCAATTACATCATCTCTGTATCGCCACCAAAAATTCGGCTTAATCGGCTTAATAGGTCCCCCAAACTTAGCTTGACTGTCAATAAGCCCCATAGCTAAATCAGCGTAGCTGCACGCGTGTTTTGGTCCCATAGCTGTACCATGCTTTTGTACAAAATGATTATTATTAAATTGACTATTGTTAGAGATAAGACAAATTTCAACTGCCTCAACAATACAATCAGTCGACGGGACTTCGTTACTCCTAGTTTCCAAAGCTTCTCTAACCGCTCTAAGCCCAAGATCATTATCAATGTTTGGAAACATGGCGACAACGTCCCATGAAACTAATAAAGTATATACTGTGAGCATGGGACGCCCGGGGACCTAATACGGTTGGTGGCCGCCAAGCCAATTGTGGTAGATAAAGGCACTAGCTTTCCAGCCAAACGGTAGAGAGGTATAGGTAAAATACCACCCTTGCCACTCGAGGCCAAAGAAGGTTGAGCTGCTGGGATGTAGACGGACATGGTCATAACCACTGTTGTCATCAAATGAGGTTTGAAAATGATTGGGGCCTACGTAGCGTATGAGGTCAGTGAGATAGTCAAGGGAAAAAGGGCAGTCTTTTATCCAACAATTAAGGACACGCTCGTCATGGCACATTCGGCGTTTGCATGGTTCGATGGTAATGGGAAGAACCAAATGAGGGGGGTGACAGGACCCAACCTTTCCCACGATGTGGAGGGAACTGTTGATGGCTCTATCCAGAATGGTCTTGGAAATGAAATCTGAGAACGGTCCACAGGATGCCGCGTTGGGAAAAATGGCCTCATGCGGGATGTTACTACAGTACTTCTTTCCCTGAAAAGAGCCTTTGAATGGAGTGAAGAAGTGGAACACATTAACACCGTCGGTGATGTACGAGAGAATCTCTTCCTTTTTCGGGAATTTTTCTAACACCGAACGCCACTGTGGAACACAAGCACCGAGGTTTCCGGCAACGAACGAATCTGGGTCGCGAAACCTGAGCATGCGAGGGGGGCGAATGCACGACCGTCCGAGACCATCTCGACAGCGGGTAGTGGCCCGATCCAGCCAGCGGGCTTTCCTTCCCAATTGCACCAATCAAACTTGACATGTTGCGAGCTTTGGTAATGAGCGCAAAATTGTTAAAATTCGACGCGGAGATCTGGAGAAGGAAATCAAATGGGAGAAGAGCGAGGAGAACTACCAAAGCTTCGCGGAGCGCAGGAAAGGGACCCACCAGCCGAACCGGACCAGGAACCCGCCCGAAGGCAGGTTATAGGGTGTTGGTTTAGTTTTACCCTTCTGGTCGCGGCAAGGCAAGGACAGGAGGAAAGGCGCACCCAGGGGACCTAAAAGCGGGGACTAACGAGCTACACCAGTAGGTCAAGATCGCACTTTATTGGAGATCAAATGACTCGTACCCAGAGGATTATTCTAATAATTATAATGAATAGTTATAGTTGTAACCACGTCCCGAGCGGCCTCGCCCCCTTCTGGCGAAGCAATCCTTCATGATGTGGCCCCTGCGGCCACAGAAGTAACAAGTTGTTGCCCCACGCGTGTCGTTGGCGTACTGGCCCGGGACACGACGCAACTCTGGGCGCCGCGGAGCTGCGGCCACGGCCTGGAGTGCCTTCTCGATCTCTTTTGATACTGCTACCTCTTCATCCGAACCCAGAAGCTTAGTAGTAATGGCTGTAAAGAGGGACCGTCCAGCGAGCGTGTCTGGCGCAGGATGATAGCGTACCTCGACGCTTGTGCGGATGCCTTCTCTCTCGCCACGTCCACTAATTAAGTTTTCTAACGCCGCCATAGTGGCATGTGCATCAAATAGGGGCGCGGGTCTCGCTAACATCTCCGTCTTAGGTGGCGGAGCGTCGAGTCCACCGAACCAGCGTCCTGTAGCTGTCGGAGGTCCTCGAGCTTCTTTTTCAGTTGATCGAGCTGAAACACGTATGTACCTCAACCACCAGGAAAAACTGAGTAACCGTGGCATAACTTCATCGTGGCCATAAGAATAATTCGTTCTAGCTCTCCTTATTGACAACAAACTCAGTAAGTCCTGTCTAAGGTCACGTAGCAGGCCCGGTTTACGAATAAATAATAGTAAAAAATATAAAAAGTATTAAAATAAAGAACAAAATAAAAAATAAAAAATAAATAAATAAAAGAAAGAAAAAAATAATGAAAAAATAAATAAATAATAATAATAAAAAAAACAATAATAATAATTAATAAAAATAACATAAATAAATAAATTCCTCACGAAATTAATTTAAAATAAACTCGAAAATAATAAATCCAAAATAAATACATTAAGGTGATTCCCTTGAAATAGAAGCAAATCCTAGAATTTTCTATAACTTGGCATGGTGATACATTACGGTATGGAGTTTCAAAAAATGCACTAAAACCAGGGGGTCACCGCGCTCATTTTTGCGCTACACTGCTTTGAAATTATGGTATTTTAGGTCTTTCAGTCGAGTCTCGCGTGACATCGGGATCGGGTAAATAATTTTCCACAACTTAAAAGACAAACTATTAATAATGAACTAAAGTGGTTGCTATAGCTTTTGTATCTCTAGCCTACCGTCTGATAGTAAGAAAATGCTCGAATTTTGCATAGTTGTCGAAAAATAGAACAAAAAACACAGATGTTCGAACCACCGAGAGAGTCACCCAATTCTTCTGTGATTTAATTGAACTCTCATCAGGAATTCAAAAGGTGTTGTTAGCATTTGGGTGCCTGCATGTGGGTTTCAGTTCTTTGTCGGAATTTTTCCACTAGGTGTGTATCCTAGATTTCGTTTATATTTTAATCTCGCATGCATAATTCGTTTATTTTATCCCATTTTGTTTTAGTACGTGTTATTTTTAATCACTTTGGTTTGCTTTCCGCATGGTAAAGTTATTTCTTATGTATTGGGAATTAAGGTGATTCCCTTGAATTGCATTGCGCACGCTCTACTGCGCACGATTCTGAATAAAATTTTAGTTGACGAGCGCGCGCTAACTTGGAGACCATTGGAAATCGTTCAATATTTCAAGTGTAACTGAAGTTTTCTCAAAATAAATCGAAAACGAGCACGGTGACCCCCATTTTTTATTCAATAACTTTCATCACACTATAGTTCTCTAGTATATAGCAAAGTATTAAAAAAAGGTAGGATTTCAAACATTAAAAAAATTGAATGAAAGCATACGGAGTATCGATTTTTAGACCAACGGTATTTAGCTTTTACTAGCTAAAAATTAGGTCCATTCGTAGAGTTCAATAAGAGTCAGAATGTTCATATGTGTGTTAACATTTTTCACTTTCAATGTATGTGTATCATTGTCTCTAACAATAACCCATTTTCAGCGATATTGCATAAAACCGGTCACGTGACTAGAACGCTATGATCACCAAACCTCGCGCTTGCCGACCCACGGCTTCTTCATTTTTAAACGCTATGGTCAAAAATCACCCACGGCTTCTCAAAAATCGCGCTTGCCGACCCACGGCTCGAAACATGCGCTTGCCGACCCACGGCTTCTCGCAACACGTGCTTGCCGACCCACGGCTTCTTGCCGACCCACGGCTTCTTGCCGACACACGGCTTCTTCATTTTTAACTGGCGCTATGGTCAAAAATCGCGCTTGCCGACTCACAGCTTCTCAAAAATCGCGCTTGCCGACCCACGGCTTCTCAAAAATTGCGCTTGCCGACCCACGGCTCGAAGCACGCGCTTGCCGACCCACGGCTTCTCGCAACACGTGCTTGCCGACCCACGGCTTCTTGCCGACCCACGGCTTCTTGCTGACACACGGCCTTAACCTTACACGCTATTAATGTGAAAACTCCACAACTCCCCACGGGCGCACAAATAAGAACAGTTTACGAAATACCGATAACTAGACCTGCGGAGCAGCTTGTAAGGAATAAACAATAGGACCTTAATGAGGCGAACAAAAGCTACAACGGAACGCAACGGCACATGACAAAAACAAACCAACGCAAAGAAACCACCCTGCTTGTTCCCGAGCTGGGGGAAACGAAGTAAGCTAAAAGAAAGCGCGTGGTACGAAGGGCCGACTTGCTTGCGACTAAAGCACTGACCGAGAGGGTACTACACATGACGTACTCCCGGCATAAGAGGTTCAACAAAACGACGGCCGTGGAATTATGCAAAATGAACGTCCGAGCGATGAATATATGAGACTCTAACCAGCGCTTGCAATTATAAGCCGGCGAGCGTCCTCGAACGCGACTAGCAAAGAACAAGTTCTAAACGGGGTGTTAACTAGAAGAAAAATACCTCATTTTGCTGGTTTACAGGCTGCTCAAGCTCTTGAGCCGCGACTGGTGCTGGAGCCGGTGGAACAGGGTCAGGGTCTTGCTGCAAAGCTGCTAATTCTTGAGCTGGAGGCTCTTGTGGGGCAGCCATACCAAAAGAAAACAACGTGCTACTTGGGGCTTCGGCGACAACCAAACGAAGAAGAATCGAACGAACAACCTTGCCGCCTTTCTGAAATCGTCAAAAAGCCCTGAACTGGGGTGCGAGGGGTCTTAAATATCAAACTAAAAGCATGTGGCAATGCTGTGAACTCTAGCCAGGGAATTGCCAAGGGAATTGGGCCTTTCACATAACGCCCGCTCGCATTTCGCGGCATTTTTAGCAGTGAGAATAGTACCAAATAGCACTGATGAAACAATAGAAAACAATAGAGATAACACTAGTATTTAGTAATAGTTATTGTAATGCGCACTTGATCATTTTATGAAAAGTGCGCAATATAAATTAATAAATTATTATTATTATTATTATTATTATAATAGTGCTATTTCACGGTTATATTGTTTGCACTCTATATCCAAAAACACTAGATACAGATCTTCCTCCAATTAATTTCAAAACACCTCGAAGTAGGTTTTAAAAAAATCGGCTGCATCTCGTTGTTTCAACCCTTTTCTCGGTGTTTTGAAATGGGAGGAATAACTCTTTCTCGTGTTGTGCATTACTTCAATGTCCGGCGCTTTTCATTTAACACAACACATGTAGTGTTTCAGTCACACGACATTATAATGTTACTTTCAAATCATTCTGCATGTTTGTCCTCTTCGAGTAGTTTTGTATCACATCGTAGTTGAAATACAATTAACGACGACCTTCATTCACCTTAATAATAATAATAATAGTAGTAATAATAATAATAATAATAATAATAATAATAATAATAATAATAATAATAATAATAATAATAATAATAATAATAATAATAATAATAATAATAAATTTGTACCTGCACCTTGTGAGCAATTGTCTCCAGTAAATCCAGCAACGCAGGTACAATTGTAACCATTGATGCCGTCATTACACGTGGCTCCATTTCGACAAGGATTGCTGCTGCATTCGTCGATATCTAACAATACAATTTAACACAGATGTCAATAAACGTGATATAGTCTGACACTGCTCTGTCGTACTGACATACGACACAGAAATCATGGTACAGGAACTTATATGCTAGCGGAGTGGGCTATGAGGGGCCATGTTGACGAGGCACTAGCGGAGTGAGCTATGAGGGGCCATGTTACGAGGCGCTAGCGGAGTGTGCTATGAGGGGCAATGTTGACGAGGCACTAGCGGAGTCGGCTATGAGAGGCCATGTTGACGATGCACTAGTGAAGTGGGCTATGAGGGGCCATGTTACGAGACGCTAGCGAAGTGGGCTATGAGGGGCCATGTTACGTGGCGCTAGCGGAGTGTGCTATGAGGGGCCATGTTGACGAGGCACTAGCGGAGTCGGCTATGAGGGGACATGTTGACGATGCGCTAGCGAAGTGGGCTATGAGGGGCCATGTTATGAGACGCTAGCGGAGTGGGCTATGAGAGGCCATGTTGACGATGCGCTAGCGCAGTGTGCTATGAGGGGCCATGTTACGAGACGCTAGCGAAGTGGGCTATGAGGGGACATGTTACGAGGCGCTAGCGGAGTGTGCTATGAGGGGCCATGTTGACGAGGCACTAGCGGAGTCGGCTATGAGGGGACATGTTGACGATGCGCTAGCGAAGTGGGCTATGAGGGGCCATGTTACGAGGCGCTAGCGGAGTGGGCTATGAGAGGCCATGTTGACGATGCGCTAGCGCAGTGTGCTATTAGGGGCCATGTTACGAGGCGTTAGCGAAGTGGGCTATGAGGGGCCATGTTACTTGGCGCTAGCGGAGTGGACTATGAGAGGCCATGTTGACGATGCGCTAGCGCAGTGTGCTATATATGAGAGGCCATGTTATGAGGCGCTAGCGGAGTGGGCTATGAGGGGACATGTTGACGATGCGCTAGCGAAGTGGGCTATGAGGGGCCATGTTACGAGGCGCTAGCGGAGTGGGCTATGAGGGGACATGTTGACGATGAGCTAGCGAAGTCGGCTATGAGGGGCCATATTACGAGACGCTAGCGAAGTGGGCTATGAGGGGCCATGTTACGTGGCGCTATAGTGGAGTGTGCTATGAGGAGCCATGTTGACGAGGCACTAGCGGAGTCGGCTATGAGGGGACATGTTGACGATGCGCTAGCGAAGTGGGCTATGAGGGGCCATGTTACGAGACGCTAGCGAAGTGGGCTATGAGGGGCCATGTTACGTGGCGCTAGCGGAGTGTGCTATGAGGGGCCATGTTGACGAGGCACTAGCGGAGTCGGCTATGAGGGGACATGTTGACGATGCGCTAGCGAAGTGGGCTATGAGGGGCCATGTTACGAGGCGCTAGCGGAGTGGGCTATGAGAGGCCATGTTGACGATGCACTAGCGAAGTGGGCTACGAGGGGCCATGTTACGAGACTCTAGCGAAGTGGGCTATGAGGGGCCATGTTACGTGGCGCTAGCGGAGTGGACTATGAGAGGCCATGTTGACGATGCGCTAGCGCAGTGTGCTATATATGAGAGGCCATGTTATGAGGCGCTAGCGGAGTGGGCTATGAGGGGACATGTTGACGATGCGCTAGCGAAGTGGGCTATGAGGGCCATGTTACGAGGCGCTAGCGGAGTGGGCTATGAGGGGACATGTTGACGATGCGCTAGCGAAGTGGGCAATGAGGGGCCATGTTACGAGGCGCTAGCGGAGTGGGCTATGAGGGGACATGTTGACGATGAGCTAGCGAAGTCGGCTATGAGGGGCCATGTTACGAGGCGCTAGCGGA
Source organism: Actinostola sp. cb2023 (assembly GCA_033675265.1). Lineage (NCBI taxonomy): Eukaryota > Metazoa > Cnidaria > Anthozoa > Actiniaria > Actinostolidae > Actinostola > Actinostola sp. cb2023. Next base: position 93,104 of record JAUJYZ010000413.1, on the reverse strand, counting down.
GTGTGCTATGAGGGGCCATGTTGACGAGGCACTAGCGGAGTCGGCTATGAGGGGCCATGTTACGAGGCGCTAGCGGAGTGGGCTATGAGGGCACATGTTGACGATGCGCTAGCGAAGTGGGCTATGAGGGGCCATGTTACGAGACGCTAGCGAAGTGGGCTATGAGGGGCCATGTTACGTGGCGCTAGTGGAGTGTGCTATGAGGAGCCATGTTGACGAGGCACTAGCGGAGTCGGCTATGAGGGGACATGTTGACGATGCGCTAGCGAAGTGGGCTATGAGGGGCCATGTTACGAGGCGCTAGCGGAGTGGGCTATGAGGAGACATGTTGACGATGCGCTAGCGAAGTGGGCTATGAGGGGCCATGTTACGAGGCGCTAGCGGAGTGGGCTATGAGGGGACATGTTGACGATGCGCTAGCGAAGTGGGCTATGAGGGGCCATGTTACGAGACGCTAGCGGAGTGGGCTATGAGGAGACATGTTGACGATGCGCTAGCGCAGTGTGCTATGAGAGGCCATGTTATGAGGCGCTAGCGGAGTGGGCTATGAGGGGACATGTTGACGATGCGCTAGCGAAGTGGGCTATGAGGGGCCATGTTACGAGGCGCTAGCGGAGTGGGCTATGAGAGGCCATGTTGACGATGCACTAGTGAAGTGGGCTATGAGGGGCCATGTTACGAGACGCTAGCGAAGTGGGCTATGAGGGGCCATGTTACTTGGCGCTAGCGGAGTGGACTATGAGAGGCCATGTTGACGATGCGCTAGCGCAGTGTGCTATATATGAGAGGCCATGTTATGAGGCGCTAGCGGAGTGGGCTATGAGGGGACATGTTGACGATGCGCTATCGAAGTGGGCTATGAGGGGCCATGTTACGAGGCGCTAGCGGAGTGGGCTATGAGGGGACATGTTGACGATGAGCTAGCGAAGTCGGCTATGAGGGGCCATGTTACGAGACGCTAGCGAAGTGGGCTATGAGGGGCCATGTTACGTGGCGCTATAGTGGAGTGTGCTATGAGGAGCCATGTTGACGAGGAACTAGCGGAGTCGGCTATGAGGGGACATGTTGACGATGCGCTAGCGAAGTGGGCTATGAGGGGCCATGTTACGAGACGCTAGCGAAGTGGGCTATCAGGGGCCATGTTACGTGGCGCTAGCGGAGTGTGCTATGAGGGGCCATGTTGACGAGGCACTAGCGGAGTCGGCTATGAGGGGACATGTTGACGATGCGCTAGCGAAGTGGGCTATGAGGGGCCATGTTACGAGGCGCTAGCGGAGTGGGCTATGAGAGGCCATGTTGACGATGCACTAGCGAAGTGGGCTATGAGGGGCCATGTTACGAGACGCTAGCTAAGTGGGCTATGAGAGGCCATGTTACGTGGCGCTAGCGGAGTGGACTATGAGAGGCCATGTTACGAGACGCTAGCGGAGTGGGCTATGAGAGGCCATGTTGACGATGCACTAGCGAAGTGGGCTATGAGGGGCCATGTTACGAGGCGCTAGCGGAGTGGGCTATGAGAGGCCATGTTGACGATGCACTAGCGAAGTGGGCTATGAGGGGCCATGTTACGAGACGCTAGCGGAGTGGGCTATGAAGGGCCATGTTACGAAGCGCTAGCGGAGTGGGCTATGAAGGGCCATGTTACGAGACGCTAGCGGAGTGGGCTATGAAGGGCCATGTTACGAAGCGCTAGCGGAGTGGGCTATGAGGGGCCATGTTACGAAGCGCTAGCGGAGTGGGCTATGAAGGGCCATGTTACGAAGCGCTAGTGGAGTGGGGTATGAGAGGCCATGTTCGACGAGATTGACAATCTTTGAATTTCGAGACGTAATTTATCAGCACATATTTTTCCAGCAAAAGTAGTTTTTCTGTTACAAATCAGTCGATCTATGCTGTACTGTCGTGGTATGCTGTACGTGTTGTAGTGTGACACGATGGTATATGCTGTGTGGTCTAGGAAATATGCATCTCTTATTATTATGTAGATTCAATACTACTCTCTCACTTCACCTTGTGAGCAGTTGTCTCCAGTAAATCCAGCAACACAGGTACAATTGTAACCATTGATGCCGTCATTACACGTGGCCCCATTCTGACAAGGATTGCTGCTGCACTCGTCGATATCTAAAAATACAACACAATATGCAGTACGAACATCATGATATTCTAATGTGTCCAAATGTTCTGATTGAAATTAGATCAGACTGCCATGGTATTTTAACTATTTGGATTGCGTCAAGATCCCTGACGTTTATAAGAGTCTTTTTTGTAATTCTGACTTTTGCGCGCGCTGCTAGTTTCAAGATATGCGCGCGCAAAAGTATCAACGTTTTTTCCATACTGATGAAGATCTTTGGTCAAAGACCGAAACGTCTATCATTTTTAAAGTTTTTAAACTTATTAAAATAAGTCAGAGACAAATCCTAAATAGTTAATACCATTATAGGTCTTTATATTATGTTGAGTGTATCATATGTGATGAAGTCAGAACACCCTTCAATACTAATTGTGAGGGGAGGGGATGACTACTTACTTGTCAAGCACTGATTTCCATACGGCGCCCATCCAGGAGCACAGTAGAAATCAATCTTGTAGGCTTTCTGATAGACTTTCTGGTAGCTTTTATAATAATATGCTCTATATAATGAAACACAGCGTTGTTAGAAAAGAGTAGCTTTTGGATGAGACGTCAGATTGGTTTTGCTTATAACATATAGACCACCATCACTACCACTACCCCCACCACATTCTCCACCACCACTACTAACTGCTAATGTAGTTATGTATAACATTACGTTTTGCTTATAACACATAGACCACCATCACCACCAATATCCCCACTACCCCCACCACATTCTCCACCACCACTACTAACTGCTAATGTAGTTATACATTACGTTTTGCTGATAACACATAGACCACCATCACCACCACCATATATCCCCACTACCCCCACCACATTCTCCACCACCACTACTAACTGCTAATGTAGTTATACATTACGTTTTGCTTATAACACATAGACCACCATCACCACCAATATCCCCACTACCCCCACCACATTCTCCACCACCACTACTAACTGCTAATGTAGTTATACATTACGTTTTGCTTATAACATATACATCACCATCACCACCACACCATCCCCACTACCCCCACCACATTCTCCACCACCACTACTACTAACTGCTAATGTAGTTATACATTACGTTTTGCTTATAACACATATACCACCATCACCACCAATATCCCCACTACCCCCCACATTCACATTAACTGCCCACTACCACATAACTGCTAATGTAGTTATACATTACGTTTTGCTTATAACACATACACCATCACCACCAATCACTACACTCACCACCACTACTCCCCACTACCCCCACCACATTACTCCACCACCACTACTAACTGCTAATGTAGTTATACATTACGTTTTGCTTATAACATATACATCACCATCACCACCACAATCCCCACTACCCCCACCACATTCTCCACCACCACTACTAACTGCTAATGTAGTTATACATTACGTTTTGCTTATAACACATAGACCACCATCACTACCAATATCCCCACTACCCCCACCACATTCTCCACCACCACTACTAACTGCTAATGTAGTTATACATTACGTTTTGCTTATAACATATACATCACCATCACCACCACAATCCCCACTACCCCCACCACATTCTCCACCACCATTACTAACTGCTAATGTAGTTATACATTACGTTTTGCTTATAACATATACATCACCATCACCACCACAATCCCCACTACCCCCACCACATTCTCCACCACCACTACTAACTGCTAATGTACTTATACATTACGTTTTGCTTATAACATATACATCACCATCACCACCACAATCCCCACTACCCCCACCACATTCTCCACCACCACCACCAACTGCTAATGTAGTTATACATTTCGTTTTGCTTATAACATATACATCACCATCACCACCACAATCCCCACTACCCCCACCACATTCTCCTCCACCACTACTAACTGCTAATGTAGTTATACATTACGTTTTGCTTATAACATATACATCACCATCACCACCACAATCCCCACTATCCCCACCACATTCTCCACCACCACTACTAACTGCTAATGTAGTTATACATTACGTTTTGCTTATAACACATAGACCATCATCACCACCACTATCCCCACTACCCCCACCACATTCTCCACCACCACTACTAACTGCTGATTTAGTCAGTTATACATTACGTTTGCTTATAACATATAGACTACCATCACTACCAATATCCCCACTACCCCCACCACATTCTCCACCACCACTACTAACTGCTAATGTAGTTATACATTACGTTTTGCTTATAACATATACATCACCATCACCACCACAATCCCCACTACCCCCACCACATTCTCCACCACCACTACTAACTGCTAATGTAGTTATACATTACGTTTTGCTCATAACATATAGATCACCATCACTACCACTATCCCCACTATCCCCACCACATTCTCCACCACCACTACTAACTGCTAATGTAGTTATACATTACGTTCGAAGATAACATGTTCTCCAACCATAACAATGATACCATGTAAACCTGTATCCAACTCTTCGTATGGACTGCAGGGTCACCATGACGTAGCTCAAATAAAAAAAGAAGTTCAAAGTTTATATTTGTACAGTATGCTATTAACGTGTGTTGGACGACCATGACATCGGGTCTAGATTTTCAGATGTGCGTTTCGTTAATATAACCAGCGGACAGACAGGTCAAATGGAATAATGTTCTTTTGTTACCTGATTGTACGTGACAAGACATTTGCTCCGTCAGCACGAAGTGGCCTTTGGAGAACTGTAACATAACAATGAATTCAGTAATTTGAAGTTGCCACTATTTGTTTCTACTGTTGGAGTTATGAGACAGAGATTATCCAGTCACGTGGGCTGCATAAGTTTTGGTTAACCTTATTAGGAACCAAGTGGGTTCGCGATACGATGTTAATGTTGTCCTTAAAGGGGGACTAGTACGTAAATCGTTCAAAGTTTGATTTAGCTGAAACTTCACTGAAATATTCTCAAAGACCCATACAATCACTGGTTAATTTCTTTCTCAAAAATTCCAATGGAAAGTAATACATTTTTTATGAATATTTAGAAGTGCCAGTGACGTCACTGACTCAACCCAAACAATCATCACGGCTTCGCTCCATACATTTCTTCATGTTTAATGTCTTGAATTATTTTATTTCTATGAAGCTAAACGTTTGTGTGAAGGAGTTTTCTTACCTTGTATGTGCTAAGGATTGATTGTTTGACTAGTTTTCTTCAGTGCAGAGCTGTTATCTGAACAAACCGTTCAGATATTTTGATCACAAAATACAAAGATATGTATGGAGCTGAGTTTGGGTTGAGTCAGTGACGTCACTGGCACCTCTAAAGATTCATAAAAATGTATTACTTTCCATTGGAATTTTTGAGAAAAAAAAATTAACCAGTGATTGTATGGGTCTTTGACATTATTTCAGTGAAGTTTCAGCTAAATCAAATTTTGAACGATTTACGTACTAGTCCCCCTTTAAAGAACACACCTGAATGTCCAAAATGTCCAGTCAGCTGACCAACCAATAGAAAAATACTGACCGGCAATGCGCATACACACTCAAGTAACTTCGAAAGTTTACTCCGAAATCAACGAGGCACAGTCCGCGGGCATTTTTATTAATTAGATTATAATATATTAGATATTGTGTCTTTGTTGATTGTTGTGATATAAAATCATGAAGGCCTTAAACCTGTGAACAGGTAGACATTTTGCACAGCCAAATGAATATTTAAAGAGGCCCTCTCCCCTTCCCAATCGACTAATTCCGGCAATTTTTTTGGGACCTAAACCCCCCTCGAATGAAAACAAAAATTGGGGTCCCCCACTTTCTCCTCCACCCCACTCCTCTCCATATTTAATGAGCGACTCCTTAGTTATTATCATTACCTAAAACCCCCACTGAGCCTGATATTCACGTTGAAATTAATCCCAAATTACGCGAGAAAACAAATAATTTGTCATTACAGACTGTACTTAGTAATATTCATGAAAAAATTGTACTTTGCATTGCAGTGCAAAGTAAAGTTAATAGTCCTCTTCACAGTTCCCCGCGCCATCTTGAAAGGTAGCCGTGCGAGACCAACGGTGAACTTGCAAGATCTTTTTTAACACACTGGACAGTTACTCTAATAATAATAATAATAATAATAATAATAATAATAATAATAATAATAATAATAATAATAATAATAATAATAATAATAATAATAATAATAATAATAATAATAATAATAATAATAATAATAATAATAATAATAATAATAATAATAATAATAATAATAATAATAATAATACTAATAATAATAATAACTAGACGCTCTTCTAGCGTGAAGTCGGGCTTCTAAATGAAATGTAACCTATTTGAACTAAATATAGATATCTTATAGTGCGAATTTTCAGTGCGATTGAAACAGTTTTTGGTTGCTCGTCGTTGCATGACTCGAGCTCGATAGAACATGCTTTCCTTGCAATTTCAGTACTGCGAACTTTACAGTATATCAGTAAAAACGTTAATAGCCCGACTTCACGCTACTAGAGCGTCCTGTTTCAATCTAAATTTAGATTTAGACGAGAAAAGACTTATATTTTGGCCCCTTGACCTCCGGTGCTTTCCCTGATTGGTTTGTGCTTTGTAATCTTTCTTGGCCAGACTTCATGTCTCCTTCGGCTTTAGCTCGACGTTAGCCTGCGTAGCTTAATATAAAACTAGACGCTCTACTAGCGTGAAGTGGGGCTTCTAACTCATATAGCCTATTTGAACTAAATATAGATATCGCAGTGCGATTAAAACAGAGCAATCTGATTTGTTTGTGAAGAAAGAGGCCAACTGATGTCTCGTGTTGAAGAAGCCATTCCTCTCGCCCCAATCCCCGCGCCAACAAACAAGGAACGCCTGTAATGTGACATGTCGATTTGAGGTCAAAGAATACGAAGAAGAACGGCCTGCATTTTTAGAGTCGGAGCTTCCACAGGAAGCCCGACTAATAATAATAATAATAATAATAATAACAGTTTATTCACAGCATTCTATCATTGCAAGCAAGGTGGTTACCGTTCAAGATGGCGCAGGGAACTGTGAAGGGGCATATTGCACTGTCTTAGCCAATCGGAATCGAGAATTCTTCTCATGAATATTCGTATTATTCGAGTCAATACGGTACCTATTTCACAACGAGAGCCATTAAATCCATCAGGACAGCTGCATTGGTACCGATTGGCCATGTACACGCCTCCATTTAGGCACGGGTTACTGGAGCACTCGTTGATCTCTGAAATATAACAAACGAAGAAGTATTATTATGATGATTTTTTGATAAAAAAGATTATTATTTGAAAATAAATAAATATTATTATTATTATCAGTCTTATGCCACTATTTCTAATAAAAAATATGGTGTGGTATACAATGGCAGTATATAATACGTAGGTAGTTTAGTTAATTATTAGCGTGCAGTGGACACGTGCGATAGGACGTTATTCTAGTAGATCATTTTAAAAGGGGAGGGGAGGTTCTTCTGGATTTTCCTTAAACACCTGTCACAAAAATGTTCAGTCAAATTTCTTGGATCCGTGGTGAAAAATAAAAAACGCTATCGAAGCCGCTCTTCTGCAAAGCAGTTTTGTATTGTGTGCACAGTAACTGCCTTACTGCTCGTGACTGTAATAAAACCTATATCCTCGTCTGTCGAAAAAGTGTTCAGTCAACTTCAGTTTATAATTTCATATCTCGCGAAACAGAAAGCCGATCTCGGTGAAAGTTGGCTAACATCACAAATCAACATCGGCTCTTATCTTCGCTTGTGGTTTCAAAGGTACAGCCATTTTTGAAAGAGGAACATTGAAAATATAAAAATAGAGTCGCAAATATGCAGTGAGTGGATAATAATATTAGCAGTTAGAACACTGATTAACGAAGGATGCATCGCTTCTGCTAAAATCGTCCCTGGGCAAATTAGATACTCTTTTAGCTCTGAAATGACAAGTACGCTTATTCTCGATAAACTTTGGTTTGCCGGTTTTTAAAACTATTTTTGAAAATGTCAAGGGATCTTAATTGTAAAAATTGATCATAGTTTTACATTCAAGTGAAACTCTCAAGCTCTCTTTGTTTTATCCTACAAAATTGAAGAAGATCGCTAAAAAAAGTTACACAAACTCCTGCACATCAGTGCTGGAACACATCCTATCAAGTTTGGAAGCGATCTGTTCGGGTTTCTGCTTAGTACAGATACTATTAACGAGATTTATTATTATTTATTATCTCGACTGTAATTACCATGTTCGCAATGCTTTCCATTGAATCCTGGCAAACATCGACAGCCATATATGTCTTGTTCGTAGTCAGGAATGCACGTCGCTCCATTTACACAAGGAGAAGTCAAGCAAAACGTCTGAGGAAATAAGGAAAAACAATTTAAAAGTCTTCATTTGGCTGAGCTAAGTTAAAGCAAGCATTGCCGCAATGATTGAAAATGTTCAGGTCCTTCATGTGAATTTTACGAAAAACTGTAAAGCCACATCTACACGAACAAGTTTTCCTTGAAAAGTTTTCCTTGACAAGGAAGACTTGCTCGTGTAGACGACAAAAACATCGCCAATTTTTCCTTGTCACTGAGGAAAACTTGCTCGTGTAGATGACAACAAATTGTCAATATTTCCTTGTCAAGGAAAACTTGTCAAGGAAAAATTGTTCGTGTATATGCGGCTTTAAATTGTCCCCTTCGCTTTCAATGTCATTACATCTTTTTCAAATAACGGTTAGTGTTTGCTCTGCAGCTGTTGCGCGCTACTTACGTTTATAGTGTAGTGCAGAACTCCAGGCTTTTCCACAAGCTTGCCCGTCGCGTTGAACATGTCTGACGAGAGAATATCGCAAGCATGTCGTCCATATTTGTCGGCGACGAGAACAAAGTTAAAGGACAAACCATTCGACGAATTGGCGCAAAAAAACGCACATTCCTCGGCTCTCCACACAACTCCTGTCGACATAGGTGTGACGTCCAAAGACTTGTTTTCCAGCTTGACGAAGTTCATGTAACTAAACATGTTCACTTTATCCCGCAGGAAGTTTGTGCTTCTATTTGTATCATTTTGTACTTTAGAAAGAGTAGTAGAGATAAAACCAACTAGAAACACAAGGGTTTTCTGGTGGCGGGAAGACATTCTTGGAAGGTCCTCGTCTTAATACGAAACTGAAAGTGATTTAATTGCATGGGTTGGCTTTCTATGTCATTACTTTTACCAGTAGGTCGTTGAACCCGTTGTCTTTGGAATGAAAGACCAAATAATTAGTCATTGTTCGCTAATATAATCACCACCGGGTGGTCACAAAGTTGCCGGCAAACTTAATTTTTAAAGGAGCTTATAAATATACTTTTCAAAACACGAAACGCAGAGATACCTACACGTATTACTACAACATTCAAACAATTCTAGCTCTTGGGAAAAAAAGAAAACGGGCTCTTGCTACAGTTTTTGAAAGTTCCAGCTCGCCTTCATTGATGAAAGAATACCGTCATTTCATTTGCACAATAATCGATTCTATTCAGGGTCTCTATATTAGGCATTTATTTTTATTTTGTTTGTTATATTGTGAAGCGTATTTGGACTTTAACGGAATTTACGCTATAGAAACACAGTATTATTATTACTATTATTATTATTATTATTATTAGTATTGTGTTTTTTGCGTCGTTTTCAAAGAGTGCCGCCATGAGATTGACATGGTGGGAGGATATTCTACAACATAGCTTCCCGCAGTTCATTGACCCATCGTCAGAGGAATGTGCATGGAAAGCTGTTACAAACACCAAGAAAAGACACAACAAAACAACGGGAAACTATAGAGATACGTGGTGCTGCTCATTCCGATATTCTAAGCAGTAAACTAACAGTAAGAGTCAACATGCTTTGCTCGAGATAGATCCACGATCCACTGTTATGGCTCTCGCATACAGGCCTAGTGGTACAACGCTACGGACCTGGGGAACCAGACGAAAGGTGTGCACACCGTGTTCATGGATTTTCGCAAAGCGTTTGCATTAATTAGTCCATCATGCTACCTTGCTGACCACGCTTGCTGTAATGGGAGTTAGTAGAAGCTTTTGGAAATGGACGCAGAGCTTTCTCTCAGAGAAAACATTACAGGGGTGAAGCTAACGGGGGTGCTGTCTAGATCAGGGTGAATAATTGCAGGTGTAGCTACCGGGGGTGCTGTCTAGATCAGGGCGAATCGATTGCAGGTGTAGCTATACCGGGGGTGCTGTCTAGATCAGGGCGAATAATTGCAGGTGTACCTCAAGATGGAGTAATATCTGACCCCACTCTCTTCAAGTTCACACTAACGACATTGAGGTATAAGACATCCCTAATAATGATTTACCCACTGTAACGTGCAAATATGTCGACGATTGTACGCAATACCAGCTTGTACCTTCGAACCCAGACAGTCATATGCAGGATGTGGTTGCACCTTTGCACCTGGAATCCTGGAATGAGACAAACAAATTAAAATGGAACTCAACGCTAACAAAACCAAAGATATGTGGATTTCCTTCAAGAAAACAAATGACTCTCTAGCGCCTCCATACATTAATGATGTGGAGCTTGAACGAGTCACCAAGTTCAAGTTACTGAAAGTCGAAGTCCAGGTCCAGAATGATCTAAAATGGAACTCGCACATATCGAATATTGAGACATTAATAAAGTTATTATTATTATTATTATTATTATTGCCAGTAAAGCTAGTAAACGTATCTTCTATGCGAGGGCCTGTAGGGAAGCCAACCGAGGTTGGGCTTACTACCTGTACAGCAAAGATCCGGCCCCTATTGGACTACGCCAGCCCCATATAGGGCGGTCTACCTCAATATCTTTCTGCAGAGCTGCAGAGAGTCCAGTACCGTTGCCTGAGAATTCATGAGCTACCAAAGGACACCCTTGAACCACTGGCCCAGAGAAGAGACACTGCGACTAAGAATAAGTTGGACTGCATGCTGAAGAAGAAGAATAACTTTAGTCATTTCTTTGACGAGCCATCCAGACACAAATACAACCTACGATCTCAGGAACCTGCACGACACAGACAATCTTGTATTCCTTATAAGGCCTTAACACTGTCCCCAAATTAAACTAGCTATCTTATATGTTCAGCCGTAGAGTAGCAATTTTTTTTATTATTATTATTATTAATTAATTAATTAATTATTATTAGTTAGTTAATTGTTATTGAACAATCCAAGCGATCATTTTAAATTTTGTAAATAAGGATTTTTTATCTATTTTTTTATCTCTTATTTGTAATTTGTTTTGAGAAATAAAGTTATTATCATTAATTATTATTATTATTATTATTATTATTACTATGTGAATTTTTAAAAGTATACTTCATCTGACAGTGTACAGTGATGTTCACTGTTTGTTAACATTGACTAGACTATTGACTTTGAAATGTTTATTGAATTTCCCAACCATGATTTCAATAGCTCTTCACAAGTTGTTTTACTTCATCAGCCAATCGACCTCTGGTTGGCACATTATCTACAATAGCCTACGTCATTTGAATAATTTACAGGAAACCGATAAAATTCCCTGACGTGGATGGGATTGGTGATGTCTGAGGATGGTTTATATTAGTGTTATGTAGTACTAGTTCTTTATATTCTCCAATTGTCGCTTCTATAGATCAGTAGAGTACTGATTTTAATTTAAAAATAGCGTAATTCGTTTCTATCGTTATTATTGCCCGAGGGGGTTTGTAAGTAACTGAAGCGTTTTATGTAAATTTCGTTGAGTCACTTACTACGATCAGTTCGATCAGTTTTACCAACACCAAACGAACGTAAGGTAACAGTCCTTGTGTCTTTGAATTTCACGTTGATCACTTTATTTCATTCTACCACAAGTAGTCACATTATTTGTATTCATATTTTTCGTTTCTAAACCGTCATATTCGTTCGAGTTTTATTATTATAATAACTACGTTGGGTCGGTAACTTTGTGGAAGAGACACACCGGGAGCTTTCTTGATAATTAATAACAGAAAAAAATATTTGTACTGTAAAGTGCCTAGTATTTGCCGGCAAACAGTCGTTTTAAAATTATTATTGCTATAGGACTTCATAATTAATAGCTACTAAACACATGTTCTCACATTCATTTCAGTCTCGCCTCGCAGTGCAACGGTTGGCGTGTTTCCTAATTCAGTTGCTATAAAGATGGACGTATACAAGACAATAGAGATTCACAAAGAACATTTGAACATTGCTGTAGTAAAAGGCAATAAAATGGGAGAGAAAAAGGCTCATGACAACCTAGGGCAAGCCTATCTTACATTAGGACAATACAAAGAGGCAGTAAAGTGCTACGAAAGATCTGCAAATATTTCTGAAGAGATAGGTGATAGAGTAGGCGAAGGATCGGCATATTTTAGTTTAGGAATTGTTTGTGAGTCGAGAGGTACCCATCACGAAGCAATGAAATATTACGAAAACAGTCTAAGCATCAACATAGAGGTAGGTAACAAGGAGATGGAAGGAATGGCGCATTTTAAAATAGGAAATGTCTACCGCAAGATGGGTAGTCATGGAGAAGCCATACGACATCTTAAAAATAGTCTAGACATAGCAATACAAAGTGGAAACAGAACTGCAGAAGGAAGGGCGTACTGTAACTTAGGGGATGCTAGCTACGCGTTAGGAGACTCAAATAAGGCAATTGAATACCACGAAAAACATTTAAACATTGTTAAAATAACAGGTGACGAAACGGAAGAAGCAATAGCTTATAGAAACTTAGGATGTGCCTACTCGTCCTTGGCGAAATACGACCAGGCAATCGAATATCACGAGAAGAGTTTAAGTATAGCGACAGAGCTAGGAGACAGACAAGGAGAGAGATGTGCCTATGGAAACTTAGGAGTAGCTTTTGAGGCATTAGCGAAATTTCCCGAGGCAATTAAGTACCATGATAAAAGTCTAAACATCGCCATTGAGATGAAAAACAGAAAGGCAGAAGGACTGTGCTATGGTAACTTAGGAAACGTTTACAGACAGATAGGGAAATATCACAAGGCAATCGAATATCTCAAGAAAGATTTAGATATTGCCATAGAGATCGGTGACAGAAAGGGACAAGGAAGTGCTTGTGGAAACTTAGGAATTGCATGTAATTTGATAGGAAAATACGAAGAGGCAATTGAATACTGCTTACGACACTCCAAAATCGCCCAAGATCAATGTGATCGACGTGGAGAAATGAAAGCTTATGGAAACTTAGGAAGCACCTATCTTTCGTTGGGGAAAGTCAAAGAGGCAATCCATTATCACAATAAATACTTGAACATTGCTCGGGATATCGACGACAGACACGCAGAAGCAAGAGCCTATAACAACTTAGGAAGTGCATACATTTCGCTGGGACAATACATCCAGGCCATCGAGTACCACAAGAAAACCTTAGACGCTGCCACCAAGATTAGTGATAGAAAGTTAGAAGGAACTGCATACGGGAACTTAGCTATGGCCTTTCTGAATCTAGGAAAATGTATTGATGCAAAGAAATGCTCCACCAAGTATTTAAACATCACCAAAGAAATAGGTGATAGAAATGCAGAAGGCAACGCCAACCAGATTCTGGGGGATATCTGCTTTATGCTCGGAAAAGAACATGAAGCAACTGAACATTACAAAATGGCTTTAAACATCGCCATGGAAACAGGTAACAGAAGCCAAGAAGGAATGGCGAACGGAAGCTTGGGGAATTGCTATGGTATTCTGGGATACTATAAAGAGGCGATAAAATACCATGAAAAGGATTTAGAAATTTCCGTAGAGATCGGAGACAGAGATGGAGAAGGTAAATCCTGTGGAAACTTGGGGAACGCCTACGCCTTTATAGGAAAATACAACAATGCAATAAAATATTATGAAAGAAGTTTACAAGTGGCGAAAGAGATAGGTGACAAGAAAGGAGAAGGCATCGCTTGTTCAAGTCTTGGTCACTGCTACTATCTTCTCAGCTGTTACCACAAGGAAAACGGTGATCAACCCAACGCTCTTCTTACGATGAAAGAGTCGGAACGATGCTTCAAAGATAGTCTTGACTGCAATGAGTGGTTGTTTGACCATCTAGGAGACCAAGACCAATTCAAGATCTCCATTGTAGACACTTACATTCTCGCATACCAACTGCTTACCTCAGTTTACATCGAAACAGGACAAACTGAACAAGCACTGTTGGTATCAGAGCGTAAGCGAGCACGTGCTTTGAAGACATCTTAACAGGAAAGTACAACTTGGAAAGAAAGAGTGATCGAAGAGATCAGCATTTCCTTGAATATTCTGATGTCACGAGTAAAGTGCTATCTCCCAACTCCTGTGTTCTGTTTTATTCAGAGCTTCTAAGGCCGGTAGGCATCAGTGAATATGAATCGGGCGTTGGAATGTGGGTTCTCGATTCGAAGAATCCAGTTTGTTTTCAAAGAAAGAAAATGGAAGAACTCAAAGTTATGTTGGAAGATCCAGAGAATCAGAGCAGCAAGAATATCCTCCACAAACTCGTTGATAAATCCTACCTGACACTTTCTGTTAGAGGAGCAATGAATTGCGAGAACAGATCAATGGACATTCTCCATGAAGGCGCTTTTGGAAATGAAGGTGATGCCGCGAGCAGTAGAACGGACCCGAAGCGCAACTTGAGATGTATATACAACGAAGAGCTCGCTGAAGACTACCTAGAGGTGCTATTTAATGTGCTTATCACTCCGGTACAGCACGAACTAACCTACGATGAGATGGCCATCATCCCAGATGGACCTTTGTTCAAAGTTCCATTTGCTGCTCTACGAGATCCAATCACCAAGTCATTTTTGTCAGAAACAAAACGCATTCGTTTTGTTCCATCGCTGACGACATTAAGGATTTTGAAAGAATCGTCAGTGGAGTCTCACAGTATGACAGGCGCACTTATCGTTGGAGATCCTGACGTCACCGGAGAAAGAATGTATAAAGGCAAGAAAACACATTTCAATCCACTGCCAAATGCCAAGCTTGAAGCTGAAAGAATTGGTGAAGTACTTGGCGTGACTGCGATAACAGGAGCTCAAGCCACCAAGCAAGCCATCAAGCAACGACTACGAGAAGGTGTGGCTGTTATTCACTTTGCAACACATGGATGTGCAGACAGCGGAGAGATTGTTTTAAGCCCGGGTACAACTCTGCAAGAAGCAGGAACAATCCCAGAAGAAGACGACTACCTGTTGACAATCAACGAAGTGCAAGAGATTGGTTTACGAGCAAGATTGGTTGTGCTTAGCTGCTGTCACAGTGGTCGTGGTGAGATCAAGTCTGAGGGTGTGGTTGGGATGAGTCGAGCCTTTCTTGCAGCAGGAGCCCTTGCTGTTGTTGCATCTCTGTGGGCCGTGGATGACCAAGCTACAAGAGTCTTCATGGAAAAGTTTTACGCCCATTTAAAAGAAGGAAAGAGCGCCAGTAGAAGTCTACAGCAAGCCATGAAGGAAATGAGAGACACGACGTGTTACGATAAACCAATGTACTGGGCTCCTTTCATTTTGATCGGTGACGATGTTACAATCAAGCCATGACGACGACATATAAATATGTGAAAAGCTAGTGCCACTAACATTAACGAACCGTATAAAAACATTAATAATTAATGGAAATTGTCCAATAGGTTCACCAAATCCATCACGTGCATACACCTGTATGCTTGGTAATGTGCACCCTCATAAATAATTAATATTCAATTGGTGGAAAACCATCAAGGTCATCACCTATAAATAATCTTTATATAATGCCCCATTCACACATGTTTTAAAGTGGTTTAACTAAACAGGTTTAGAAAATTATTTACAAACGCTGCATAACCTTTGGTGCAAAACTGGGTGTAAACTGTCCTTTATCTTACACAGTAGAAATTCTTTAATTGCTTATCCAGCAAATAATGGCACTTTTCGTCGCAATTTTTTTAAGCCATGATGAGGTTTCAATTTTGCAAAAATCTTATCATAAAAGAAATAGAAAATAAATTGGTTATCATAGAAAATAAAACTAGCAAAGTGTACAAACTCGTGTACATGAGTGATTTTATTTTCATTTTCACCTCTTATTCTTGTATCAATTTTTCAAACAGCTGCATGTATGTAAATGCAGGAATATCGTTTTTTGGTCATTCACCAAGAAAGAAAAGATTTCAGCAAGGAAATGGTCACGTGGTTTGCCGTGGAGAATATTGAATGAAGCAGGCTAAAGGGGTCGCAGTCGTTCTATTTTCCTCTTTGGTGTTTAATTTGAGACAATTTTTGAACAAGAACTAGTTTCTTTCAGTTGGCGGCTTCTTTCTGATCAGATATAAAATACTTTGTAAAGGTTCATCTAGTTACCTAATAGACAAGCACTGTCTATTTTCACCATCCATTAAGATCGCAGATTGACCATTTCGAAATCTAAAGCTGTACGTTTTACCACATGTGACTTGGGAGTACTCGTTACAAACATGCAGTTCAACCCGCTTTCAAACGGGATTTTTGTAGTGTAGTTTTGGACGGTCTGGGTCTTTCGCCAGAAGTTTCCTACTGTGCCTTCGGAGAATTTTGACGATAGCTTTAAACAGTGGTTTCCTTTTAAGGCATCTGATGAATGCCTGGCAACAAACCCACTTGACCAGATCATGGTTTATGATACTGCATTCATCATCATTTGAAATTTTTTGGAACTTTCGTCTTGCAAACGAACAGAAGAACGGTGGTAAATCGAAGACGACACGACTTAAAAACAACGGGCTATCTGGAACTTGACGACCTAAAGAAACAACAAAATAGTGGAAACACGAAGTTCAATGACTGTTCTACTTGCTACACCTCTCCATGTATTTATCATCCATTCATTCATTCATTCATGCACCATTAATTCCATCCTTTCTATCCATCCACCATCCACCATCCACCATCCACCATCCACCATCCACCATCCTAAAATAATCCCAGGACAAATGGTCCCGGGCCGCAAATGACCTGCAGGGGCTCCTGACGATGCAGACACCTACCCTACACCTACACCTAGACACCTACCCATAAGCAGACACCTACCCTTGGCCCCAAGGGTGCCCGCTTACGGGAGGTTCCACTGTATAATATTCATTGGTTTTATGACCTCCCATAAGCAGACACCTACCCTTGGCCCCAAGGGTGCCCGCTTACGGGAGGTTCCACTGTATAATATTCATTGGTTTTATGACCTCCCATAAGCAGACACCTACCCTTGGCCCCAAGGGTGCCCACTTACGGGAGGTTCCACTGTATAATATTCATTGTTTTATGACCTCCCATAAGCATACACCTACCCTTGGCCCCAAGGGTGCCCGCTTACGGGAGGTTCCATTGTATAATATTCATTGGTTTTATGACCTCCCATAAGCAGACACCTACCCCTTGGCCCCCAAGGATGTCTGCTTACAGGAGGTTCCACTGTATAATATTCATTGGTTTTATGACCTCCCATAAGCATACACCTACCCTTGGCCCCAAGGGTGCCCGCTTACGGGAGGTTCCACTGTATAATATTCATTGGTTTTATGACCTCCCATAAGCAGACACCTACCCTTGGCCCCAAGGGTGCCCACTTACGGGAGGTTCCACTGTATAATATTCATTGTTTTATGACCTCCCATAAGCATACACCTACCCTTGGCCCCAAGGGTGCCCGCTTACGGGAGGTTCCATTGTATAATATTCATTGGTTTTATGACCTCCCATAAGCAGACACCTACCCTTGGCCCCAAGGATGTCTGCTTACAGGAGGTTCCACTGTATAATATTCATTGGTTTTATGACCTCCCATAAGCATACACCTACCCTTGGCCCCAAGGGTACCCGCTTACGGGAGGTTCCATTGTATAATATTCATTGGTTTTATGACCTCCCATAAGCATACACCTACCCTTGGCCCCAAGGGTGCCCGCTTACGGGAGGTTCCATTGTATAATATTCATTGGTTTTATGACCTCCCATAAGCATACACCTACCCTTGGCCCCAAGGGTACCCGCTTACGGGAGGTTCCACTGTATAATATTCATTGGTTTTATGACCTCCCATAAGCATACACCTACCCTTGGCCCCAAGGGTACCCGCTTACGGGAGGTTCCATTGTATAATATTCATTGGTTTTATGACCTCCCATAAGCAGACACCTACCCTTGGCCCCAAGGGTGCCCGCTTACGGGAGGTTCCATTGTATAATATTCATTGGTTTTATGACCTCCCATAAGCATACACCTACCCTTGGCCCCAAGGGTACCCGCTTACGGGAGGTTCCACTGTATAATATTCATTGGTTTTATGACCTCCCATAAGCATACACCTACCCTTGGCCCCAAGGATGTCTGCTTACAGGAGGTTCCACTGTATAATATTCATTGGTTTTATGACCTCCCATAAGCATACACCTACCCTTGGCCCCAAGGGTGCCCGCTTACGGGAGGTTCCACTGTATAATATTCATTGGTTTTATGACCTCTCATAAGCATACACCTACCCTTGGGCCCCAAGGGTGCCCACTTACGGGAGGTTCCACTGTATAATATTCATTGGTTTTATGACCTCCCATAAGCATACACCTACCCTTGGCCCCAAGGGTGCCCGCTTACGGGAGGTTCCACTGTATAATATTCATTGGTTTTATGACCTCTCATAAGCATACACCTACCCTTGGCCCCAAGGGTGCCCGCTTACGGGAGGTTCCATTGTATAATATTCATTGATTTTATGACCTCCCATAAGCATACACCTACCCTTGGCCCCAAGGGTGCCCACTTACGGGAGGTTCCACTGTATAATATTCATTGGTTTTATGACCTCCCATAAGCATACACCTACCCTTGGCCCCAAGGGTGCCCGCTTACGGGAGGTTCCACTGTATTATTCATTGGTTTTATGACCTCCCATAAGCATACACCTACCCTTGGCCCCAAGGGTGCCCACTTACGGGAGGTTCCACTGTATAATATTCATTGGTTTTATGACCTCCCATAAGCATACACCTACCCTTGGCCCCAAGGGTGCCCGCTTACGGTAGGTTCCACTGTATAATATTCATTGGTTTTATGACCTCCCATAAGCATACACCTACCCTTGGCCCCAAGGGTGCCCGCTTACGGGAGGTTCCACTGTATAATATTCATTGGTTTTATGACCTCTCATAAGCATACACCTACCCTTGGCCCCAAGGGTGCCCGCTTACGGGAGGTTCCACTGTATAATATTCATTGGTTTTATGACCTCCCATAAGCATACACCTACCCTTGGCCCCAAGGGTGCCCGCTTACGGGAGGTTCAACTGTATAATATCCATTGGTTTTATGACCTCCCATAAGCATACACCTACCCTTGGCCCCAATGGTGCCCGCTTACGGGAGGTTCCACTGTATAATATTCATTGGTTTTATGACCTCTCATAAGCATACACCTACACCCTTGGCCCCAAGGGTGCCCGCTTACGGGAGGTTCCACTGTATAATATTCATTGGTTTTATGACCTCCCATAAGCATACACCTACCCTTGGCCCCAAGGGTGCCCGCTTACGGGAGGTTCCATTGAACCACACAACACGTCCTTGTTACCGACCTCGAGGAAATTCACGACACCACCAGTAGAATTTGCAGGCCAACCAAAAAAATGTTTCGTAAAGGTTGGTAAACACGTTGTCTTCACTATTCATGTGGAGGTCCAACAGAAGAGGATGGCATTTGTTTCGCATGCTGAAGGTACAAGATACACGTGTGATCTGAGAATTAGAGTGTATCTAATAATATGGCAAGATTGAGCTATAATATGATGACTTCGCATGACTACTACAATTATGGCGACAATAATGCTTGATGGTGACAATAGTAAGTGTTACGGTGTTGATGTTGTTGATAATGATAATGATGATGATATTCCTTGGAGATATTTGTGTTTAAAGTGATAGTACTGGTGCTTGTATAGAAGTTAGTAGTGGTGGTGGAGAATGTGGTGGGGGTAGTGGGGATATTGGTAGTGATGGTGGTCTATATGTTATAAGCAAACGTAATGCATAACTACATTTAGCAGTTAGTAGTGGTGATGGAGAATGTGGTGGGGTAGTGGTGGTGATGGTGGTCTATGTGTTATAAGCAAAACGTAATGTAGAACTACATTAGCAGTTAGTAGTGGTGGTGGAGAATGTGGTGGGGGTAGTGGGGATATTGTTGATGATGGTGGTCTATATGTTATAAGCAAAACGTAATGTATAACTACATTAGCAGTTAGTTGGTGGCGATGGAGAATGTGGTGGGGGTAGTGGGGATAGTGGTAGTGATGGTGATGTATATGTTATAAGCAAACGAAATGTATAACTACATTAGCAGTTAGTGGTGGTGATGGAGAATGTGGTGGGGGTAGTGGGGATAGTGGTAGTGATGGTGATCTATATGTTATAAGCAAAACGTAATGTATAACTACATTAGCAGTTAGTAGTGGTGGTGGAGAATGTGGTGGGGGTAGTGGGGATATTGTTGATGATGGTGGTCTATATGTTATAAGCAAAACGTAATGTATAACTACATTAGCAGTTAGTGGTGGTGATGGAGAATGTGGTGGGGGTAGTGGGGATAGTGGAGGTGATGATGGTCTATGTGTTATAAGCAAAACGTAATGTATAACTACATTAGCAGTTAGTAATGGTGGTGGAGAATGTGGTGGGGGTAGTGGGGATATTGTTGATGATGGTGGTCTATGTGTTATAAGCAAAACGTAATGTATAACTACATTAGCAGTTAGTAGTGATGGTGGAGAATGTGGTGGGGGTAGTGGGGATAGTGGTAGTGATGCTGATGTATATGTTATAAGCAAAACGTAATGTATAACTACATTAGCAGTTAGTAGTGGTGGTGGAGAATGCGGTGGGGGTAGTGGGGATATTGCTGGTGATGGTGGTCTATTTGTTATAAGCAAACGTAATGTATAACTACATTAGCAGTTAGTAGTGGTGGTGGAGAATGTGATGGGGGTAGTGGGGATATTGGTGGTGATGGTGGTCTATATGTTATACTAAGCAAACGTAATGTATAACTACATTAGTAGTTAGTAGTGGTGGTGGAGAATGTGGTGGGGGTAGTGGGGATAGTGGAGTTGATGGTGATATAAAATTCTACAGCCAATATGATCAAGAGTAAACAGAATTGTTGGTAAGTCTTCGACATCATTAGCCTTGTACACATGTCTCTAACACTGACCTTAGTCTGTTGAAGAGAATTCGACCTGGATGACTATGAAGACTTCTCGCAAATGAATCCTTTATATTAACATCTGTTTCATTAAAAAAAACTTCAAATTAGTCTAGATTTATTAGTAGGGCGCTGGGAACCCTGTGGTAAAGTTCAACAAAGATCATGAAAAGAGATTGGGAACCGATCCAGTTCTTAAAACGGCGTTAACCTGTAAAACAACAACAGTTGTTTCGTTTTTTATCTCCCCAAATAATAATAATAATAATAAATGCTCCCAAACACATTAGCATCGGGGATAAGGGATTAATGATTTTGATTCCAAAGATAGCGTGTGCGCGTTTAACAACGATTGTACATATAGTATATACAATGATATATAGTAGGCCTATCTTATGCTATATTCAAGTTTTTAGTATATAGCTAATTGCATAATCGTTGGGTTGAAAATCATGAAAGCTATGACCAAAAGGAATTCTGGAAAATTAAAACTCTCAAATAAAATCGTCAAATCATCGACCTTTTTATCCAGACTTGTAGGATGTTAGTTAAATAGCTCATATACCTTCAAAACAACGAGAACATTGAATATATCTGTATGTAATGTGGCTCATGCACTGATTTCCCATCCATCATTGAGGTCTCAGCTTTTTTGATTTATGATTTTCAGCCCGACAACGATTATGCAATTAGTTATATGCAATGTATATATAGTCCGACGAGCAATAAAACGAACCTTCATATCTCGAGTAGTCAACTTTGACATTCAAGGTCCGAGGATGGATTAGAAAGCCACACCATGGAAACGCTAGATCTGGGCTGACACGGCGCACAGGGATCCCGGTCTTTGATTCGTAATTGACAAGAGTCTTCCCTGCTGTTATTTGACAGCCATATTTGGGTATCCCAGCATTCATGACGGCCAGGAACATATCCGCGAGTGACTCATTGGGCGTCATCAGCAGAAAATCATCCACCCATCGCATCAACAACGACGATTCGTCTTTGAGGTATGGCTTCAGGTGTCGGTTTTCCATGTGATTGTAAAAGTGGCTACAGAGATAGTTGGAGAGGACGGAGCCTTGGGCGATCCCTGAGTACAGACACGTCAAGCACACATCATTTATTGGAGCGGCTAGGTGCAAGTACTACATCGGTGCACCGTAAGGGACTTGTCAGAAGTTAACAGGGGGAGGGGGTGGAGATTTTAAATTGAGCGTTGAAAATGCTGTGACCCTCACCTAGCGATGGAATGAAATTTCCTGACCCTCCCCTTGGGTTTGGTCTAAAATACCAAAATACTCCCTTTTTCACTGCCTATTTTTTCATGACCTTCCCTTTTCAGGGGCTCAAAAAGTTATGACCCTCCCCCATTTCCACCTCCCCCCCCCCCTGCTAATTTCTGACAAGTCCCTAAGTGCTATTGAGCATAAATAGTTCTCAACGTTTTTAAGACGACATTCGACCCTTGTATCGAGCGCTGTAACATTGCACTGGTTTCCCGTCAATCAAGACATAAAATAGTCTACAAAATCATTTCGATCTTTCTTTGGTACGAAGTCGGTCTACATTAGTTTGTTTGGTCGAGCTGACAGGATTTTCTGTTGTTCACACAAAATGACTGATGATTGATTACCCACGTGAATTTGATTGACGGAAAGCCAATGCAGTGTAATGTTTGGGCGGGAATGAAAAACGCACGTACGAAAGATATGTTTAAAGAATTTAAAGAATTTAAGGTGCATAGCAGGCTTCTCAAGGTACTTAAGGCCTGGTTCAAGCCTTAAATAGCAGAAAAACGAAAAAATATATAATGTCTAATCATTTTGACTAAACATCACAAAACTTGGCACAGCTTGAGAGTTTTATATCCTCTACTCATTTAAGTGAATGAAATCCAAAACAGCGTATCACGTGGTTAACCACGTGACAAAGAATTTTGAAAACAAAATATAAAATGCGGTCGCCAGTTTAAGAGGAAAGTGAAAGCAAATAGTTGTGTATAATCACGTTTATGATCATCTATTAACCCTCGTTTAGAAAACCTGTCTTCCGCTTTTTGCAAGGAGAATATTTCGGAAAAGAGGTCACGTGACCATTTCATCAGATTATATTTCTGTAGTTTTTTCTTAAACTATATATAATTTCGAGGTTTTCTAAACGCTATCTTGTTTAACTGGTTATCCTTAACGCTATTACGTAAAAGATATTTCATTGTGAATTGAATTCGCGACCGCATTTAAGAAAAACTATATTTTCCTCCATAAGGTCACGTGACCACATGACGTCACAATTGTTAGATCCAAATTGTCTGAAATCTTGTATATAACCTTATGCCTAAATATGAGTGCCTAAGTAAATTAGAGCAGCGAGTTATTACAAGAAATGTGATTTTCCAAGTTGCCTTTTTGAACCAGGCCTTAAGTACCTTGAGTTATTTCTTTCTTTTGAAAATCGATTACATATACGCCGAATTCATAATGGCGTATTTTTAGTTTGGCGATATGATACGTTTCTGGTACAGTACCTAGAAATAAACATATTTGGAAAGCTTCTTTGCTGTAGACAAAACATCATCGGAGTTATGACAGATCATGAATAGAGAGTTTTGTATGTATTTTTCAAGTGAGTCCTCGCCAGCCTCGTTTTGGTGCAATTTCACAATTTCAAATGCTCAAGGATTGATTATTTGGTTTCAAAACACACACATAGTATTTAGATAATCACATTCTATCATATCAAATACTTACTTTTCCCAAAATGATATTTTTTGGCTTTTGTGCAAATTAGAAGCACCATTATGAATTCGGTCTATGAAGTGAATAGTGGGATGGTTCAGTATTTTGTGATTTGAGCTTCGTATTTGTGAGTTATAAAGTTTTTTTTTTTTTTTAATAATAATAATAATAATATTTATTGCTTATATTGCGCATTTTAACATTTGAATATGATCAAATGCGTATTACACAACACTAGAAATAATTATATACAAATGATAAAAAATGTTCAAACCTTACTAACTTACGAAAACTACCCCCCCCCCCCCCCCCAAACTAAATTATCAATGTAATATATACTCATTATTATAAATAAAAATATAACAAAAATATAACAACGCAGGCATTTGCGTAACAAAACTTTTATCATTTATATAAGTTGAGGAAGAACTTCTTGCCAGATTAAAAATGTCAGTAATTTGCACAAGGGCGATTTTGTATAATAAATGATGCCTGCGTTGACGCCACTGAATTAGCACATCACGATTTCAAACCTTTATAACTCGCAAATGCGAAGCTCAAATATCAAAATTCTGAACCATCCCACTATTCACTTAGGGTGCGGATTCGGAACAGACTCAATTGAACGGACATTCAGTATTATTCCAAGTATTCCTATTCCGGAATAAGGTCAATCGAACGCACCCTTAATATGTAATCGATTTTCAAAAGAAAAAAATAAGCGTCATAAGCACTTTAAAGAATTAAAGAATTTGATAATTTAATAGGGCCATTTATACGAGACCAAATAAGCCGCGGCTTGCATAAGACGCGAACTAACCCATTTATACGAGCGAGTCTGTCCGTAGCTTACGCTAGATGCGGCTTATATAAGACGCGAACGAAGTTTTTGTATCATTTATACGCGTGCTTCGCGTCTTATGTAAGCCGCGGCTTATTTGGTCTCGTATAAATGGCCCTAATAAGTTAATAAACGTGTGTGTACCTTGGACCTGCTTGTAGTAGTTGTTGCCAATCTTGACTATGTTTCCAAAGAGATGCTTTTTCAAGATGGCCAGAATGTGATCACGTTCCTCGCGAATGTAGCATACTTGGTCGACGAAGACTACATTCTTAAGGCCCTTCTCCTGAAACAGATTGACCAAGTTCAATTCCTCACTTGAGAAATTAAGTGACGTCATTTCCGTGTCAATAAACTTTAGCATTTCTGCTAATTGGGAACACAACAAAATGTTGTGAAAAGAACACTATTGATGTAGCATAGTAAGAAAAACACTCTGCTCTAGTCAACTTTCTCTCCACATCTTTGAGACCAACATTCACTGGAGTTGTCTCTGATTAAATAAAAGTGATGGTATTTAAAACTACTTGGACGTTTCCGTTACCAGCGTGAAGTTAGCAGCAGATTCAGCAGCACATTCGATTATCGCCTATAAATGTTTATATACAAATAATTGCCATACAAAACTACCTTAGTGTAGTAGAGAAACCTATTACCATCCTATATATGTATTCGGTTTGATCTTAACTAGAACACAGAGTTCTCTACACACTATACGAGACGTTACTAAAGCGACACTGAATATTTCAAGCTCGACACGTACATAGATTAAACATTAACCGGCAAAGGTCACGCAATCACTTCGATGGAGTGAATTCCGCTTAAAAACCCCAAATCAAAGCCCAAAAACATACTTCACAACAAGTAGTCAATAATAAACCATAGTTTATTTCATTTTGATACTTTGCATAAACATAACAATATTTTTTATAAGTAATAGATGGGATACCGAGCGTCAAAATAGGACCAATCGTGCTTTGTAGATGGGATAACGGCTATCAAAATAGGACCAATCGTGCTTTGTAGATGCGCTACCGCCTATCAAAATACGACCAATCGTGCTTTGTAGATGGGCTACCGGCTATCAAAATACGACCAATCGTGCTTTGTAGATGCGCTACCGCCTATCAAAATACGACCAATCGTGCTTTGTAGATGGGCTACCGGCTATCAAAATACGACCAATCGTGCTTTGTAGATGGGATAACGGCTATCAAAATACGACCAATCGTGCTTTGTAGATGGGATACCGGCTATCAAAATAAGACCAATCGTGCTTTGTAGATGGGATACCGCCTATCAAAATAGGACCAATCGTGCTTTGTAGATGGGATACCGGCTATCAAAATACGACCAATCGTGCTTTGTAGATGGGATACCGCCTATCAAAATACGACCAATCGTGCTTTGTAGATGGGATACCGGCTATCAAAATAGGACCAATCGTGCTTTGTAGATGCGCTACCGCCTATCAAAATACGACCAATCGTGCTTTGTAGATGGGCTACAGGCTATCAAAATACGACCAATCGTGCTTTGTAGATGGGATACCGGCTATCAAAATACGACCAATCGTACTTTGTAGATGGGCTACCGCCTATCAAAATACGACCAATCGTGCTTTGTAGATGGGCTACCGCCTATCAAAATACGACCAATCGTGCTTTGTAGATGGGATACCGCCTATCAAAATAGGACCAATCGTGCTTTGTAGATGCGCTACCGGCTATCAAAATACGACCAATCGTGCTTTGTAGATGGGATACCGGCTATCAAAATACGACCAATCGTGCTTTGTAGATGGGATACCGCCTATCAAAATACGACCAATCGTGCTTTGTAGATGGGATACCGCCTATCAAAATAGGACCAATCGTGCTTTGTAGATGGGATACCGCCTATCAAAGTACGACCAATCGTGCTTTGTAGATGGGCTACCGGCTATCAAAATACGACCAATCGTGCTTTGTAGATGGGATACCGGCTATCAAAATACGACCAATCGTGCTTTGTAGATGGGATACCGCCTATCAAAATACGACCAATCGTGCTTTGTAGATGGGATACCGCCTATCAAAATAGGACCAATCGTGCTTTGTAGATGGGATACCGCCTATCAAAGTACGACCAATCGTGCTTTGTAGATGGGCTACCGGCTATCAAAATACGACCAATCGTGCTTTGTAGATGGGATACCGGCTATCAAAATACGACCAATCGTACTTTGTAGATGGGCTACCGCCTATCAAAATACGACCAATCGTACTTTGTAGATGGGCTACCGCCTATCAAAATACGACCAATCGTGCTTTGTAGATGGGCTACCGCCTATCAAAATAGGACCAATCGTGCTTTGTAGATGGGCTACCGGCTATCAAAATAGGACCAATCGTGCTTTGTAGATGGGATACCGCCTATCAAAATACGACCAATCGTGCTTTGTAGATGGGATACCGCCTATCAAAATACGACCAATCGTGCTTTGTAGATGGGATACCGCCTATCAAAATAGGACCAATCGTGCTTTGTAGATGGAATACCGGCTATCAAAATAGTCGCCAGCGCTTCTTTTTAGAACGAAGAATAATAATATAACAGCTAGCGTAGTTTGTGATACGCATTTCGTCACATTAAAACTCTGACTTCGTTTCGTTTGAGAACGAAGAATAATAATATAACAGCGTAGTTTGTGATACGCATTTCGCTACATTAAAACTCCGACTTCGTTTCGTTTGAGAACGAATAATAATAATATAACAGCGTAGTTTGTCTACCTTTCTTTGTTTTGAATATATAGCTTATGAATAACTAATGTATTACTTATAATTGAGATTTCAATGCGAATATTCACACTCAGTGAAACTGACACACGATAGCGTGATAAACTATCTACAGTCATTTGCAAAAATTCTGGCCGCCACGAAATATCAATATATCGGGTGCATTGTGGGTAATTAAATAATACTATTTTGAGTTTTCTAACTTATTAAATGAAGCAAAATTTACAGACAACAAACGTAAGACTAAAATAACCATTATACTAAATATTTCTACCAACTTTGCTGGCGTTAACCCGCTTTAAGGGGAATTTTCGATTATTTTATTTACCCATAATGCACCCGATATATTGATATATTGATATTTCGTAGCGGCCAGAATTTTTGCAAATGACTGTATCTATCTATCTATCTATCTCTATATATCTATGTAGGAGTCGGCGCGAAAAGCATTGTGGTTATTGAGAATTGCATGATGGTTATTGAGAATTGCATGATGGTTATTGAGAATTGCATGATGGTTATTGAGAATTGCATGATGGTTATTGGAAACTGCATTCCGGTTAAAAAATCGAGATTTTTTCTGCCTACGTAAATGAATTAGAATTGCTTCCTTGCTCGCTCGCTCGCTGCGTCAGCAAAAATAGTAAAATAGCGAACTGGGAACGAGTTTTCAGTTTTTAAAAAATGAACCCCATCACAAGAAAGAGCATATCACAATTTATAGCATTATTACAAAGTTTCAAAAGGTTTTGTTTGATATTGAACGAGCAATATATTGATATTGTACAACAAATTAAATAACTAGCTAGCAAGACTGCATTCAAGTATATACATGCATCAGTCAATTGAAATCCCGTCAGTCAGACGTAAAGGTGTTATAGTGTTAGTCTGGCAAAATATCCTGACGAATGCATCGTATCAGATCGTCAATAAAAATTCGTAAATCCAGGTTATTTTTTATTTGGGAAATTCGTAAATCCATGCAGGTTTTCGAGTGACAAATTCCAAAAACAAAACAGGGTCCAGGTCTGAACATCTCGCCGCAAATACCTAGCCATTTTTTAACCAAGTACTCCCCCCCCCCCCCCCCCCCCCCCCGCTCCCCTCCCCCCGGGCATATGGGAATCTTATGCAGCCATCGAACAGCCCACCCTAAAAGATGCTGTTTGATTTTGTTTGGTTGCGCGTTGGACAATATTCAAACACCTTAAAACATTTCTCGTGTTTGACGCACCATGTTATTGATTTGGACAGGCCCGTATGCAATACTATATTAGTTTAAAACATTCTGACAAACGAGAATACGAAGCGAAACACAATGGGCTCTAATGTTATTCAAATGATAGGCCATGTATTCTTGCTGGCCGAGAATTGAACTGAAGCGACTCAAGCTCCCATTTACCGTTAACGAAGCGCAAGATAATTATTTGAAAACAGAATGAACCCAAATGACTGAAAGCATCAAAGCTAAATCAAACTATACCTGAAAGTATTCGCTCGTGGGTTTTGGTATGCCTTTCTTTTGACGCAGCTCCAAGGCCACTGTCTTGCATCCTCCCAGATTCTTCGTCCATGCGTTATAGACCGCCTTGACTTGACGTGAACTAGGTTGCTGTGCCTTGAAATAACACGCGGCCGCCCGACATACAAAAAACCATCCTTTTTAACAACAGAAGGGCTCTCTCCGTCTTCACGAATCCAACCAAATATATCCCCAAGTTTATAGTAATTGATGTTGTGTTGTTTTAGGTGTCGATTTGCCTACAAAAATAATAAGACCAAGCAAATAATAAATACACTGAGATAGGTTATCACTTTACACAAATTAAAGGTTGAAACTTTTCAGAAGAATAACTTACCTTGTAGCGGATCCACGATTTCCACGAGGGCATCACCGTTATAAAAAGGACAAACAAGGACACACGAACAGCAAAAGGAAAAATCGTATATATGAATGAGACAAGCCAACAATATTAAAACCTATCATCTATGGTCTCGAGTAGCACTGAGACTCGGTTGGTATCTCTACGACCTCTACTACTCACAATACAAAGCAACACCTTTCTATAACAAGGCGTGGCGTGAAGACGGAAGGTAGACTGTCGTTCATATCTTAATCTTATTACAACAGAACAAAGATTGATTCACCAAAGGAAAAAAAAACCCAGACAGCTAAAATTCTGTATTTGCCAGGAAATGCACGATGTGTCCTATTTTGATAGGCGGTAGCCCATCTACAAAGCACGATTGGTCGTATTTTGATAGGCGGTAGCCCATCTACAAAGCACGATTGGTCGTATTTTGATAGCCGGTATCCCATCTACAAAGCACGATTGGTCCTATTTTGATAGCCGGTAGCCCATCTACAAAGCACGATTGGTCGTATTTTGATAGCCGTTATCCCATCTACAAAGCACGATTGGTCGTATTTTGATAGGCGGTATCCCATCTACAAAGCACGATTGGTCCTATTTTGATAGCCGGTAGCCCATCTACAAAGCACGATTGGTCGTATTTTGATAGCCGTTATCCCATCTACAAAGCACGATTGGTCGTATTTTGATAGCCGGTATCCCATCTACAAAGCACGATTGGTCGTATTTTGATAGCCGGTATCCCATCTACAAAGCACGATTGGTCGTATTTTGATAGCGGGTAGCCCATCTACAAAGTACGATTGGTCGTATTTTGATAGCCGGTATCCCATCTACAAAGCACGATTGGTCCTATTTTGATAGCCGGTAGCCCATCTACAAAGCACGATTGGTCGTATTTTGATAGCCGTTATCCCATCTACAAAGCACGATTGGTCGTATTTTGATAGGCGGTATCCATCTACAAAGCACGATTGGTCCTATTTTGATAGCCGGTAGCCCATCTACAAAGCACGATTGGTCGTATTTTGATAGCCGTTATCCCATCTACAAAGCACGATTGGTCGTATTTTGATAGGCGGTATCCCATCTACAAAGCACGATTGGTCCTATTTTGATAGCCGGTAGCCCATCTACAAAGCACGATTGGTCGTATTTTGATAGCCGTTATCCCATCTACAAAGCACGATTGGTCGTATTTTGATAGGCGGTATCCCATCTACAAAGCACGATTGGTCCTATTTTGATAGCCGGTATTCCATCTACAAAGCACGATTGGTCGTATTTTGATAGCCGTTATCCCATCTACAAAGCACGATTGGTCCTATTTTGATAGCCGGTAGCCCATCTACAAAGTACGATTGGTCGTATTTTGATAGCCGGTAGCCCATCTACAAAGCACGATGGGTCCTATTTTGATAGCCGGTATCCCATCTACAAAGCACGATGGGTCCTATTTTGATAGCCGTTATCCCATCTACAAAGCACGATTGGTCGTATTTTGATAGCCGTTATCCCATCTACAAAGCACGATTGGTCGTATTTTGATAGGCGGTATCCCATCTACAAAGCACGATTGGTCCTATTTTGATAGCCGGTATTCCATCTACAAAGCACGATTGGTCGTATTTTGATAGCCGTTATCCCATCTACAAAGCACGATTGGTCCTATTTTGATAGCCGGTAGCCCATCTACAAAGTACGATTGGTCGTATTTTGATAGCCGGTAGCCCATCTACAAAGCACGATGGGTCCTATTTTGATAGCCGGTATCCCATCTACAAAGCACGATGGGTCCTATTTTGATAGCCGTTATCCCATCTACAAAGCACGATTGGTCCTATTTTGATAGCCGGTATCCCATCTACAAAGCACGATTGGTCGTATTTTGATAGCCGGTATTCCATCTACAAAGCACGATTGGTCCTATTTTGATAGCCGGTAGCCCATCTACAAAGCACGATGGGTCCTATTTTGATAGCCGTTATCCCATCTACAAAGCACGATTGGTCCTATTTTGATAGCCGGTATCCCATCTACAAAGCACGATTGGTCGTATTTTGATAGGCGGTAGCCCATCTACAAAGCACGATTGGTCCTATTTTGATAGCGGGTAGCCCATCTACAAAGCACGATTGGTCCTATTTTGATAGCGGGTAGCCCATCTACAAAGTACGATTGGTCGTATTTTGATAGCCGGTATCCCATCTACAAAGCACGATTGGTCGTATTTTGATAGGCGGTAGCCCATCTACAAAGCACGATTGGTCGTATTTTGATAGCCGGTATCCCATCTACAAAGCACGATTGGTCGTATTTTGATAGGCGGTAGCCCATCTACAAAGCACGATTGGTCCTATTTTGATAGCGGGTAGCCCATCTACAAAGTACGATTGGTCGTATTTTGATAGCCGGTATCCCATCTACAAAGCACGATTGGTCGTATTTTGATAGGCGGTAGCCCATCTACAAAGCACGATTGGTCCTATTTTGATAGCGGGTAGCCCATCTACAAAGTACGATTGGTCGTATTTTGATAGCCGGTATCCCATCTACAAAGCACGATTGATCGTATTTTGATAGGCGGTAGCCCATCTACAAAGCACGATTGGTCGTATTTTGATAGCCGTTATCCCATCTACAAAGCACGATTGGTCGTATTTTGATAGCCGGTATCCCATCTACAAAGCACGATTGGTCGTATTTTGATAGGCGGTAGCCCATCTACAAAGCACGATTGGTCGTATTTTGATAGCCGTTATCCCATCTACAAAGCACGATTGGTCGTATTTTGATAGCCGGTATCCCATCTACAAAGCACGATTGGTCGTATTTTGATAGCGGGTAGCCCATCTACAAAGTACGATTGGTCGTATTTTGATAGCCGGTATCCCATCTACAAAGCACGATTGGTCGTATTTTGATAGGCGGTAGCCCATCTACAAAGCACGATTGGTCCTATTTTGATAGCCGGTAGCCCATCTACAAAGCACGATTGGTCGTATTTTGATAGCCGGTATCCCATCTACAAAGCACGATTGGTCCTATTTTGATAGCCGGTAGCCCATCTACAAAGCACGATTGGTCGTATTTTGATAGCCGTTATCCCATCTACAAAGCACGATTGGTCGTATTTTGATAGCCGGTATCCCATCTACAAAGCACGATTGGTCGTATTTTGATAGGCGGTATCCCATCTACAAAGCACGATTGGTCGTATTTTGATAGGCGGTACCCCATCTACAAAGCACGATGGGTCCTATTTTGATAGCCGTTATCCCATCTACAAAGCACGATTGGTCGTATTTTGATAGGCGGTATCCCATCTACAAAGCACGATGGGTCCTATTTTGATAGCCGTTATCCCATCTACAAAGCACGATTGGTCCTATTTTGATAGCCGGTATCCCATCTACAAAGCACGATTGGTCGTATTTTGATAGGCGGTAGCCCATCTACAAAGCACGATTGGTCCTATTTTGATAGCGGGTAGCCCATCTACAAAGTACGATTGGTCGTATTTTGATAGCCGGTATCCCATCTACAAAGCACGATTGGTCGTATTTTGATAGCGGGTAGCCCATCTACAAAGTACGATTGGTCGTATTTTGATAGCCGGTATCCCATCTACAAAGCACGATTGGTCCTATTTTGATAGCCGGTAGCCCATCTACAAAGCACGATGGGTCCTATTTTGATAGCCGTTATCCCATCTACAAAGCACGATTGGTCCTATTTTGATAGCCGGTATCCCATCTACAAAGCACGATTGGTCGTATTTTGATAGGCGGTAGCCCGTCTACAAAGCACGATTGGTCCTATTTTGATAGCGGGTAGCCCATCTACAAAGTACGATTGGTCGTATTTTGATAGCCGGTATCCCATCTACAAAGCACGATTGGTCGTATTTTGATAGCCGGTATCCCATCTACAAAGCACGATTGGTCGTATTTTGATAGCGGGTAGCCCATCTACAAAGTACGATTGGTCGTATTTTGATAGCCGGTATCCCATCTACAAAGCACGATTGGTCGTATTTTGATAGCGGGTAGCCCCATCTACAAAGTACGATTGGTCGTATTTTGATAGCCGGTATCCCATCTACAAAGCACGATTGGTCGTATTTTGATAGGCGGTAGCCCATCTACAAAGCACGATTGGTCCTATTTTGATAGCCGGTAGCCCATCTACAAAGCACGATTGGTCGTATTTTGATAGCCGGTATCCCATCTACAAAGCACGATTGGTCGTATTTTGATAGCCGTTATCCCATCTACAAAGCACGATTGGTCGTATTTTGATAGGCGGTATCCCATCTACAAAGCACGATTGGTCCTATTTTGATAGCCGGTATTCCATCTACAAAGCACGATTGGTCGTATTTTGATAGCCGGTATCCCATCTACAAAGCACGATTGGTCCTATTTTGATAGCCGGTAGCCCATCTACAAAGCACGATGGGTCCTATTTTGCTAGCCGTTATCCCATCTACAAAGCACGATTGGTCCTATTTTGATAGCCGGTATCCCATCTACAAAGCACGATTGGTCGTATTTTGATAGCGGGTAGCCCATCTACAAAGTACGATTGGTCGTATTTTGATAGCCGGTATCCCATCTACAAAGCACGATTGGTCGTATTTTGATAGGCGGTAGCCCATCTACAAAGCACGATTGGTCCTATTTTGATAGCCGGTAGCCCATCTACAAAGCACGATTGGTCGTATTTTGATAGCCGTATCCCATCTACAAAGCACGATTGGTCGTATTTTGATAGCCGTTATCCCATCTACAAAGCACGATTGGTCGTATTTTGATAGGCGGTATCCCATCTACAAAGCACGATTGGTCCTATTTTGATAGCCGGTATTCCATCTACAAAGCACGATTGGTCGTATTTTGATAGCCGGTATCCCATCTACAAAGCACGATTGGTCCTATTTTGATAGCCGGTAGCCCATCTACAAAGCACGATGGGTCCTATTTTGCTAGCCGTTATCCCATCTACAAAGCACGATTGGTCCTATTTTGATAGCCGGTATCCCATCTACAAAGCACGATTGGTCGTATTTTGATAGGCGGTAGCCCATCTACAAAGCACGATTGGTCCTATTTTGATAGCGGGTAGCCCATCTACAAAGTACGATTGGTCGTATTTTGATAGCCGGTATCCCATCTACAAAGCACGATTGGTCGTATTTTGATAGGCGGTAGCCCATCTACAAAGCACGATTGGTCCTATTTTGATAGCGGGTAGCCCATCTACAAAGTACGATTGGTCGTATTTTGATAGCCGGTATCCCATCTACAAAGCACGATTGGTCGTATTTTGATAGGCGGTAGCCCATCTACAAAGCACGATTGGTCCTATTTTGATAGCCGGTAGCCCATCTACAAAGCACGATTGGTCGTATTTTGATAGGCGGTATCCCATCTACAAAGCACGATGGGTCCTATTTTGATAGCCGTTATCCCATCTACAAAGCACGATTGGTCCTATTTTGATAGCCGGTATCCCATCTACAAAGCACGATTGGTCGTATTTTGATAGGCGGTAGCCCATCTACAAAGCACGATTGGTCCTATTTTGATAGCGGGTAGCCCATCTACAAAGTACGATTGGTCGTATTTTGATAGCCGGTATCCCATCTACAAAGCACGATTGGTCGTATTTTGATAGGCGGTAGCCCATCTACAAAGCACGATTGGTCGTATTTTGATAGCCGTTATCCCATCTACAAAGCACGATTGGTCGTATTTTGATAGCCGGTAGCCCATCTACAAAGCACGATGGGTCCTATTTTGATAGCCGTTATCCCATCTACAAAGCACGATTGGTCGTATTTTGATAGCCGGTAGCCCATCTACAAAGCACGATGGGTCCTATTTTGATAGCCGTTATCCCATCTACAAAGCACGATTGGTCCTATTTTGATAGCCGGTATCCCATCTACAAAGCACGATTGGTCGTATTTTGATAGGCGGTAGCCCATCTACAAAGCACGATTGGTCCTATTTTGATAGCGGGTATCCCATCTACAAAGCACGATTGGTCGTATTTTGATAGGCGGTATCCCATCTACAAAGCACGATTGGTCGTATTTTGATAGGCGGTAGCCCATCTACAAAGCACGATTGGTCTTATTTTGATAGCCGGTATCCCATCTACAAAGCACGATTGGTCGTATTTTGATAGCCGTTATCCCATCTACAAAGCACGATGGGTCCTATTTTGATAGCCGTTATCCCATCTACAAAGCACGATTGGTCCTATTTTGATAGCCGGTATCCCATCTACAAAGCACGATTGGTCGTATTTTGATAGGCGGTAGCCCATCTACAAAGCACGATTGGTCCTATTTTGATAGCGGGTAGCCCATCTACAAAGTACGATTGGTCGTATTTTGATAGCCGGTATCCCATCTACAAAGCACGATTGGTCGTATTTTGATAGCCGGTATCCCATCTACAAAGCACGATTGGTCGTATTTTGATAGCGGGTAGCCCATCTACAAAGTACGATTGGTCGTATTTTGATAGCCGGTATCCCATCTACAAAGCACGATTGGTCCTATTTTGATAGCCGGTAGCCCATCTACAAAGCACGATTGGTCGTATTTTGATAGCCGTTATCCCATCTACAAAGCACGATTGGTCGTATTTTGATAGGCGGTATCCCATCTACAAAGCACGATTGGTCCTATTTTGATAGCCGGTATTCCATCTACAAAGCACGATTGGTCGTATTTTGATAGGCGGTACCCCATCTACAAAGCACGATTGGTCGTATTTTGATAGCCGTTATCCCATCTACAAAGCACGATTGGTCGTATTTTGATAGGCGGTATCCCATCTACAAAGCACGATTGGTCCTATTTTGATAGCCGGTATTCCATCTACAAAGCACGATTGGTCGTATTTTGATAGCCGGTATCCCATCTACAAAGCACGATTGGTCCTATTTTGATAGCCGGTAGCCCATCTACAAAGCACGATGGGTCCTATTTTGCTAGCCGTTATCCCATCTACAAAGCACGATTGGTCCTATTTTGATAGCCGGTATCCCATCTACAAAGCACGATTGGTCGTATTTTGATAGGCGGTAGCCCATCTACAAAGCACGATTGGTCCTATTTTGATAGCGGGTAGCCCATCTACAAAGTACGATTGGTCGTATTTTGATAGCCGGTATCCCATCTACAAAGCACGATTGGTCGTATTTTGATAGGCGGTAGCCCATCTACAAAGCACGATTGGTCCTATTTTGATAGCGGGTAGCCCATCTACAAAGTACGATTGGTCGTATTTTGATAGCCGGTATCCCATCTACAAAGCACGATTGGTCGTATTTTGATAGGCGGTAGCCCATCTACAAAGCACGATTGGTCCTATTTTGATAGCCGGTAGCCCATCTACAAAGCACGATTGGTCGTATTTTGATAGGCGGTATCCCATCTACAAAGCACGATGGGTCCTATTTTGATAGCCGTTATCCCATCTACAAAGCACGATTGGTCCTATTTTGATAGCCGGTATCCCATCTACAAAGCACGATTGGTCGTATTTTGATAGGCGGTAGCCCATCTACAAAGCACGATTGGTCCTATTTTGATAGCGGGTAGCCCATCTACAAAGTACGATTGGTCGTATTTTGATAGCCGGTATCCCATCTACAAAGCACGATTGGTCGTATTTTGATAGGCGGTAGCCCATCTACAAAGCACGATTGGTCGTATTTTGATAGCCGTTATCCCATCTACAAAGCACGATTGGTCGTATTTTGATAGCCGGTAGCCCATCTACAAAGCACGATGGGTCCTATTTTGATAGCCGTTATCCCATCTACAAAGCACGATTGGTCGTATTTTGATAGCCGGTAGCCCATCTACAAAGCACGATGGGTCCTATTTTGATAGCCGTTATCCCATCTACAAAGCACGATTGGTCCTATTTTGATAGCCGGTATCCCATCTACAAAGCACGATTGGTCGTATTTTGATAGGCGGTAGCCCATCTACAAAGCACGATTGGTCCTATTTTGATAGCGGGTAGCCCATCTACAAAGTACGATTGGTCGTATTTTGATAGCCGGTATCCCATCTACAAAGCACGATTGGTCGTATTTTGATAGGCGGTAGCCCATCTACAAAGCACGATTGGTCGTATTTTGATAGCCGTTATCCCATCTACAAAGCACGATTGGTCGTATTTTGATAGCCGGTAGCCCATCTACAAAGCACGATGGGTCCTATTTTGATAGCCGTTATCCCATCTACAAAGCACGATTGGTCCTATTTTGATAGCCGGTAGCCCATCTACAAAGCACGATGGGTCCTATTTTGATAGCCGTTATCCCATCTACAAAGCACGATTGGTCCTATTTTGACGCTCGGTATCCCATCTATTACTTATAAAAAATATTGTTATGTTTATGCAAAGTATCAAAATGAAATAAAACTATGGTTTATTATTGACTACTTGTTGTGAAGTATGTTTTTGGGCTTTGATTTGGGGTTTTTTAAGCGGAATTCACTCCATCGAAGTGATTGCGTGACCTTTGCCGGTTAATGTTTAATCTATGTACGTGTCGAGCTTGAAATATTCAAAGTGTCGCTTTAGTAACGTCTCGTATAGTGTGTAGAGAACTCTGTGTTCTAGTTAAGATCAAACCGAATACATATATAGGATGGTAATAGGTTTCTCTACACTAAGGTAGTTTTGTTTGGCATTTATTTGTATATAAACATTTATAGGCGATAATCGAATGTGCTGCTGAATCTGTTGCTAACTTCACGCTGGTGTTTCCGTTGACGCTACAGCTTTCATCAGCAAGTTTGCCATGCCAACTTGTTAACCAACTCGCTGATGAAGGTTGTAGCAATGTTTGCTGTACATAGGATTCATTTCATACAAAGACGTTTCACGTTTGAAACACTGCAACCATCATTTCCCTGACGATGGGTCATAGATCTGAAAGCTTGGAGTAAATATATCCAAAACTCTTAAAATCACACGTCTTTATATGAGCTTTAAAAAAACCACTGTTGAATTGGAAATGCTAAAAGTTTTCCTCAATAGTGCCGTGACTGAACACGAGTGAGCTACAGAGACCAATGCAATAGCTGCAGGCCGCATTTAAGGTATCGTATAGACCCTATGCATAAGTCCGTGCCTTTAAAATAGACAAACTAAAACCTTTACAGTACAAATTGCTTCAGCCATCGGAAAGAGTACTTCAAAATACACAAAATTGGAAAGTTGGGTTATTATAGACCTAATATTCAAGAAGTTATTACGGATCAAAAACAGAGAGTTTTGTACGTGTTTATCAACCGAGGCCTTTAGAGCCTCGTTTTCATGTTTTTTCACACTATAAAGTACTCATAACTTCGCAGCAATTTAATATTTCACCTTCAAACTCATAGACTGACTTTCTTGGAGCATTTCTTAAAACATAAATATTCAACTATTATGCTAATTAGGAGCGGCCATTTTTGCATAGGGTCAATGAGGACGTATTATGACGTAGTAAAAGTAAGAGATGGTTTACTGTACCTTGATCATGTCCTCAATGAATTCCTGAAACATTCTGCAGTCGTCGCCAAGACAAACCTTCTTCTCAAACACCTTTTTTTACTTTGTCATTAGAACTCTTGATGACCACAAATCTGCGCACGATGTATTCCTCTTCTTTAAACACAGCCTTCATAATACGATACAGCTTGTCCAGTAGGATGGAATCGAAACACCTGTTGATATCAACATGAACAAGACACAGTGGTCTACTGTCGTTACACGTTTCTCTCTTGGTAATGAAGGACTTGAGGGCCTTGTACACGTCATCTACACCAAACACCGTCGAGTTTACTCTCAAAGTCTTTCTTGCATTCTCAAACTTGATAATTTCAAAGACATTACGAAGCTTCGAGTTGATGGACAGTTGGAATTTCTTTCCTTTCTTGGCTTCAGGCCTCATTCTCATGTTGATTATTGGACGTACTTTCGAGGCTTTGGGAATAAACCTCATAAACGAGTAACCCAGTGAAGCATTTGAATCCAATAAAGATGCTGCCTCTTCTTTAGAAATTGGCCGTAGTAAGGTATTTTTAACAGTTTTGATACCAAATTCTTGGATAATTTTCCAGACTGGCTTTCGATAGAAGAAGATTTCTTTGGATTGGCTTGCGCCTTCAGTAATGTAGAAGAAGGATTTGAGGATCACCATGATATAACATCGCACCAGCCACCATATCCATTTGTAGAGAACCTCTTTCTGTTTCTCTGACTCGCTAAGTGGAGTGCTTTGCTTCTCATTTCCAGACAGCTTCACCCAGTCACAACACGCAATCTTCATTCTATCTACCGTTTGGCCCAGAGAAAACCTTTCGCTTTTCTTTAGCTTTATAAAACCATCCAAGTTTTTGTAAAATGCTCTCTTGTTTTTCTCCGTTCCCCAAAGTTCTTTAGGAACGACTCTATTGCAAACTGCCTTCACAAAGCGAAAGACTTGGTATGTGGGAGTGTACTTCGACACGGCGAGTTGATATTGACGTAGTTCTTTGTTCGTCGACAGAGTAACTGCTTCTTCACAATTAGAAGTGTCTTGCTGGTTGTCTTTTTCTTCGAGAACCGAAGTTCCACCTTTTGAATCACTGACACCGACTTGTTGCAGTTCTTTACGGCAATGATGCTTCAAAAGACCATTGAATCGGCATCTTTTATGACGTCGCACGAACTGCACGATCAGCCCCCTCATTTTCAAAAACCGTTTCGGCAAACGTTGGATTTTGGACTTTTTTCGCTTCGATGTGAATTCAGCTTTTTTTCTCTCTGCGCCTTTTCCTTGGTCGAGAAACGTCCTTTGTGTACTTTGTGTTATCGATTTCTCGTCAAAGAATATGGCTCTTATTAAGTTGGTTGCTCCTCTATTGTTTGGTTTGATAGACGACATGATGTGTTTTGGCGGGAATCGGTCTTTGAAGTCGGTGGAATACATCAGAGTGGTGTGAGGAAAATAAAAGCTAAAAATCCTCGAATTGAACTCTGTAGGAGAGCCATGCTCTTTCTTTCTGGCACCTGGTCTTGAAAGGGCGTTTTCACTGAGTCTTGGTTTCTTGACAGCCCGCTTCTTGGAATGGTGAGATTGTTTCCTCTTTCCATAGGACCTCTTGTCCATATGTCGAGTTCCTTTACCTAGTGCTGTCTCCTCCATTGGTTCTGTTACATCTACACGTCTCTTCTCCTGTTGAGTAGCTGTGCATTTCGACGTACTGTTCATTTGGAAATCCATAGGTTCTTGATGCGGAGTGTTTTGGATTAGATTGCGATGCAGACCACACGGGGTTTCTGTGGTTGTTTCTTTTGACGTCAGTGATGACACTGATTGAATGGCATGTTGCTGTATTCTGGTGAAGTCCACATGTTGGTACATTCTTGGAAACTGTATGGACGGGTGTTCCGGTGACAAGGTTATTGCTACCGGTGAATAACGTGGTGTAGGTGTTACTGCAGGTCTGGTTGATGCCTGATCATCTATGGTCATTTCCATGGTTATTGCTACCGGTGAATAACGTGGTGTAGGTGTTACTGCAGGTCTGGTTGATGCCTGATCATCTATGGTCGTTTCCATGGTTATTGCTACCGGTGAATAACGTGGTGTAGGTGTTACTGCAGGTCTGGTTGATGCCTGATCATCTATGGTCGTTTCCATGGTTATTGCTACCGGTGAATAACGTGGTGTAGGTGTTACTGCAGGTCTGGTTGATGCCTGATCATCTATGGTCGTTTCCATGGTTATTGCTACCGGTGAATAACGTGGTGTAGGTGTTACTGCAGGTCTGGTTGATGCCTGATCATCTATGGTCGTTTCCCCTGATTTCTGTGATGCAACGTTTTGTGTAGGATGGTGATGCACTCCTGGCACGTCTTTATACACTTCAGATCTCTGCTCCTCTATAGTCTTACGTTCAGATGGCTGTGATTTGGATCTATGGGTTTGATCTCCTGTTCTCGTAGTCCCAGTATTACGTACTTCTTTTTGCACAGCGTTTCGCTCAGGTGAGCTTTCTTTGCACTCTAGACTATACATAGGGTATCCTGACACCTGTATATAACAGCTGTGCCCAACCAATACAAATAAAGACACGTCCTTCAGAAGGCGAATCATCAAATCATCACCAATACGTCTATAAAGGGTTTGCCAAGGCTTGGACAGCAGGAGTCTAACATTAGAATTAGGATACTCATTGACAATGGTACTGGCAGTCAGCGAACCACATCCTGTGCTATTGTTCTTATTCCTTGCCATCTCGTACCCGAGCGACAGAACATTGCTTGAACTACCACGAACAGATTGGCACGACATCTTAATGATTCGTTGAATGACTTCTTCAATACTAAACCATTGACTGATATTAGGCGAAAGAGACTTGACAGTCGGTCTGTTGCCATGGTAGCAGACAACGGTGTTTTTCAGCATGTCGGTGTAACATGGCTGATCAGTGGACTGGCATATTTCGTCTTTTATGTCTGATAAGTAGTCGATTAAAGTACAATGTTTGGGATAAAAGCTTGCAAAGATTTGCGATGCCTTCATTTGTAGTTACCTGAAAGAAAATAACGTAAAGAGGTCTAGTGGTAGATCTAGATGAAGGGTCTAGTGGTAGATCTAGATGAAGGGTCTAGTGGTAGATCTAGATGAGGGGTCTAGTGGTAGATCTAGATGGAGGGTCTAGTGGTAGATCTAGATGAAGGGTCTAGTGGTAGATCTAGATGAAGGGTCTAGTGGTAGATCTAGATGAAGGGTCTAGTGGTAGATCTAGATGAAGGGTCTAGTGGTAGATCTAGATGAGGGGTCTAGTGGTAGATCTAGATGAGGGGTCTAGTGGTAGATCTAGATGAAGGGTCTAGTGGTAGATCTAGATGAAGGGTCTAGTGGTAGATCTAGATGAAGGGTCTAGTGGTAGATCTAGATGAAGGATCTAGTGGTAGATCTAGATGA
Source organism: Actinostola sp. cb2023 (assembly GCA_033675265.1). Classification (NCBI taxonomy): domain Eukaryota; kingdom Metazoa; phylum Cnidaria; class Anthozoa; order Actiniaria; family Actinostolidae; genus Actinostola; species Actinostola sp. cb2023. The sequence goes on along the minus strand of JAUJYZ010000413.1, from coordinate 50,493 downwards.
AGGGTCTAGTGGTAGATCTAGATGAAGGGTCTAGTGGTAGATCTAGATGAAGGGTCTAGTGGTAGATCTAGATGAAGGGTCTATAGTGGTAGATCTAGATGAAGGATCTAGTGGCAGATCTAGATGCAGAATCTAGTGGTAGATCTAGATGAAGGGTCTAGTGGTAGATCTAGATGAAGGGTCTAGTGGTAGATCTAGATGAAGGGTCTATAGTGGTAGATCTAGATGAAGGATCTAGTGGCAGATCTAGATGCAGAATCTAGTGGTAGATCTAGATGAAGGGTCTAGTGGTAGATCTAGATGAAGGGTCTAGTGGTAGATCTAGATGAAGGGTCTAGTGGTAGATCTAGATGAAGGGTATAGTGTTAGATCTAAATGTAGGGTCTAGTGGTAGATCTAGATGAAGGGTCTAGTGGTAGATCTAGATGAAGGGTATAGTGTTAGATCTAAATGTAGGGTCTAGTGGTAGATCTAGATGAAGGGTCTAGTGGTAGATCTAAATGTAGGGTCTAGTGGTAGATCTAGATGAAGGGTATAGTGTTAGATCTAAATGTAGGGTCTAGTGGTAGATCTAGATGAAGGGTCTAGTGGTAGATCTAGATGAAGGGTCTAGTGGTATATGTAGATCTAGTGGTAGATCCTAGATGATTAATCTCAGTAAAATTAATCTGCCTAATGATGGTAGACTACTTGTAATGAGTATAACATATTTTCTTTCTTGTTAATGCATGAACAAATAAAGTGAAATGACTTATTACTATTAATAATAATTATTATAGAACTAGTGAGATGAGTTTAGTCTGATTTTCAGACAGCTGACATGCATCGTCTGAAAATCAGGGTGAGGCTAATGTCAGTTGTAAGGATCTAAATTACACTGAGGTAAACCTGGAATTTTGGTTTCACTGATGTAATTTGAAGGGGGAGACGACAGATTTTATCAGTTAGATTTTGTATTTTAGTTCATTAATTATTATTATTAATGTAATGGGTTTTGAAAAGCCTTGTTGGAAAACCTAATAAAGTATGTATGTATTCCATGTATACAAATATAGTGTTTAAAGAGAGAAGAAATCTAAAAATAGTTGATAGTTACCAGGTTGGTTGAATCGGTCACAATTATACCCTGATACAGACACTGATGAATAAAACATCAGTGTCTGTATCAGTGATACAGACTTAATAAATAAAACATTAGTGTATCACTGATACAGCACTAATGTTTTATTAATCAGTTCTATATCAGTGATATAGAACTGACACAGGTCATTCAAAGGTCTCATTTACTCATATCATTGACCTTTGCATAGCACCGACAGCAAGTTATGATTATCCATAAGGCTTCCTACTTACGAATACAATAGCTCTCTCCAATGTGGGATGATTTGAGGTGTATCCTGCGCATGACAGTGACGTCAAAAGTACCTTTACAAGAAAGTTCTGTAATTTTCTTGTGTTATTTGCTTAGATTTTGTGTAATACTGTTTTCAATCAAGGTAAATTGGGATGGAGGTTTAGACGCCATTTACAGCATTCGCATGTTGTATCGGAGATATAGATCCTCACCTACGGCTTGGATCTATATATCTACCGATACAACATGGCCGCTCATGCAGTAAGGCCACCATTAGCTATAGTTATATTAGTCATTACTATTTTATTTAATGAATTCACAATATACCCATTTAGCTTGGGCGCAATGTTTTCCCATTTCAGACCACATGTCATTCCCCTGAGTATTATTTCTTTCTCTATTGGTAACGCTTGAGAAGAGACATAAATATGGATGTCACTCAAACAAAGAATCTAATATCAGGGGAACAACACGTCGTCTGAAATGGGAAAACATTTTATTCATGCCCAAGCTAAATGGGTCTATTATACATCCGCACATACAGTACAGTCATAGGAGATGACTCGTGAATGAAAAAAAAAAGCTATTTGCAGTAAGCAAAATTGATGAATTATCCTGTTTATTGAGATGATCGAGTCACATTAACGGTAAATAAAATCTTATTAAACTCAAACTAGCAAAGACTAGGCATTTATTCTACCTGGCCTAATTAATAATATACAGTTCAATGTATCCTAGCCTCCATGCAGGCTGTACATGGTGGTATACTACAGCTAGCCTGCACATGCAGACACAAAGATGAATGGTACTAAAGAATAAGAAAGTTAACCCCTTGACTGCCTATATGACATATTAATTACGTCATGAAAGTGACATCTCACATGCCTTATTAATGTACCGAGTACGTCATGAAAGTTACATCTCATATGCCATATTGACATATATAGTGAGTGGTGCAAACTAGTGCTCATGCTGCAGCAATCAGCAAGGCATAGCTTAAGTAGCAAAGCGAGCAATAGACCATTATACTGTTAATTAAATTGTTCAGTAATTATCACAAATATTGCACATTATTATGCAACTATACATAGACGAGTAAAAATATCGCACGAGTAGGACTGGAGCGAGTAAAAATATCCAGCGATATTTTTACTCGTCTATTTCGCGAGCGCTTTTAAATAAATATCCTTGGCAGGAGTGTATTTTTCGCATCACAAAAGGGTTGGATAATAAATAACTTATTTGACATTTTAGTGTGTAGTAGGGCTGGAAATTTTTACTCGTCTTTGTATTTTGTCTTGCCCTACGGGCTCGACAAAATACTGTAGAATCGTAAAAATATCCAGCCGTACTACACACTCAAATGTCAAATAAGGTATATATATATCAAGGTTAACTGGCATATTTATACTGTACATAATAAAATGTATTTTTTATGTATAGTTTAAAATTACTCCAGCCTTGACTTGGCATCATTGTTTGTGGTCACTGAACAGAACTGTAAAATGGTCTATTTGTACTAGCAATCAACACTCTTTCAATCTAATCAAACCCCCTCTAAGGAAGCCAATGGGCAAGACTGCTGACCAGCACCCATTTGAGTTTTTAGATAAATATTTTGCTCAATTAAAATGATTTGTCATTACATACTGTCTGATATGCTATTATTAAAGTCATTGTGATATTATTTTCACTCCTATAAGAATAATATGCAATAAATATCAAGCTTCTCGTGATTATTACTGGTTATTTATATTAATAGTGTTGAGGAAAATATCTAGAGCTTACAAATGTATATACAAACATAGAGTGATTCCAATAAACCTGGGCACTACTAATTAGCTGTCAGTGTTTAATATATAATTAGATGCAAAGAAACAAAAGAAAACAAAAGAGTGAGCTACACATGTAGTAAGCTTAAATAAGTAAGTTAATGCCCAGGTTTATTGGAACTGAATCACTCTTAACGCAATCTACGATACCTTGTTAAGACTATATATAGAACACTAACACTATTCACATACCTTAATTACTAGACGTTGTTTTGCTTTTCCAACTACGATACTACGTTTCTATCTACATATGTACCTCCAGTTTAATCTCACAAACGTCAACACAACTTGGCCAGCGGACACGCTATACACAGGAAGCCCAATAATCCAGTGCACAAGTGTTTGAACTTTGCGGAAATTCATAACAGAGCCCATATTTTAACATCTTTTAATATACAAAATATTACTCATGCTGAAGTCAGTTGCCATCACGACGGTGGCCCACAATTCAGTGTGTCTCCGATTTTTGATATTTTATTTTTTTGTGGAGCAGTATTAACTGATTAGTAAAAAACAATGTTTTTTTACGGTACCGAAAGTTTAGCGGCAAATAAAAAAGCAATGGAGCAACTTATCGAAAATCGGAGATAACCTTTTGATAATTGATATCTCTAGAGTGCATAAAGATAATTCTCTTGATTTTCCGATAAAATGTAGTCTCCTTCGCAGCGAGGGAGACTAGATAAAATGCGGCTGTCGAGGAACTCACCGTATAACGCTATATGAAAATTCGTTGAACTCGACCAAGAGACCATTATTTCGACTTATTTCTAAAACGCTTGTTTCTTTTTTGTTAATACACCATTAATTGGAATCTCCATTTATTTAGCTTTCAAAAAATGTATATTTTATTGGGATTTAAATGGACGGATTCTGTGTTAAAGGCGACTTGAATGCATACCGGTCGGTAGGGGTACCCAGAGGCAGCCCAACCATTCCTTTTGAGGCTACTAAATAATGAAATAAAATGATTTTTACCACAACTAGTCAGTTTCTCGCTCTCTGATTGGCTTAGAGCCGTGGTAAATAAGAGTACATACCACGGCAATTGCGTGTTCGCTCGCGCACGGATCTAGCGCGCGCTTGAATCAGTTTTTCTTTCAAAATTTATCGGCGTTTTCGGATGTTTTCGCCTCGTGAATCCACAACAATTTTGACGATTCGATGACGCCAACCGTGGTAAATAAGAGGACATACCACGCGAAACTATCGTAAATTTGTTAAATTTGCGTCTTTTTTATGGGTTTCCTGTGGTAGAGCGCGCGCGCGCGCATTTATATGTTGGGTTCCCTGTGTTGAGTAACATATAATGATGGGATCCCTGTGTACCTCCTGCGGGACGCGCCCGCACTGAAATGTGTATATTTAAGCATATGCTGTATATTTAAACAAGGTATGAAACTCCAGTCACGTAAATATACACATTTGCTGCGGGCGCGTCCCGCAGGAGGTACACAGGGATCCCAACATTATATGTTACTCAACACAGGGAACCCAACATATAAATGCGCGCGCGCGTGCTCTACCACAGGAAACCCATCAAAAAAAGACGCAAATATCATTTTATTTCATTATTTAGTAGCCTCAAAAGGAATGGTTGGGCTGCCTGTGTAAACAATCCCAAAAAAGAAAACAAACAAACAAACAAGAACAAAACAAGAACGAAACAAAAAAAGAAAGAATGGAAAAAAAACCGTGTCGCTGCTGGGACTCGAACCCTAGACCCTCCAGGTTCAAAAGAGATGAAAGCTGGTAATTTATCCAAAAAAGGCCCATACTTCCAGACATTATGCTGAGCCACCGCGTGTTACGTATGGGAGGTTTTACGTGTGACGTAGTGGCCGTCAAGATCTACAAAATGTTCGAGCCTAACTTTCAAAGTCTGTTAGTTTTTCTTCAAGCAACTAGATGACATTTGTTTGTTTGTTTATAAGTAACTTATATTTGGTATATTTGACAGATATTTAGACTTCACCGATCTAAAATTGAAGTTTTGAGCAAGTAAAATGACGGTTTGACGGCCACTCGCGACAGATTTTGACGTCAGAAAAAGATTCCATAAAACCTCCCATAGGTGTTGTATACTCTGTTCCATGTGGTGAATGTGATGCTGTTTACATTGGCGAAACTGGAAGATCGTTACTAACACGACAGAAAGAACACCAGTCAAGTGTTAGGCTCAGTAAAATTCGGGCCAGAAAAATCCGCATTAGCAAAACATGCCCATGAAACAGGCCATGGAATTTCCTGGAATTGAAGAACATGATTATTGGAAAAGAGAGTAGATGGCATCAAAGAAAGTGGTTGGAGTCTTGGCACATTGCCAGTCACAATGACTCCATCACTAACAGAGACAGTGGAAGGATTTTGCCATCCACCTACATGCCACTAATTAATAAGCAATAATTGTGCAGTCTATTTATTTATTTATTCATCCATCCATTCAATTTACTCATTCATTCGTTCATTCATTAATTCATTTATTCATTCATACGTTCATTCATTATTTCATTTATTCATTCATTCATTCATCCATTCGTTCATTCATTATTTCATATATTCATTCATTCATTCGTTCATCCATTCGTTCGTTCATTCATTTATTCGTTCATCTTTTCATTCATTCGTTCGTTCATCTATTCGTTCATCCATTCATTTATTCATTCATTCGTTTACTCATTCATATATTTTATTTCTATTTTTATAGTTCATCGCGCACTGGTTTCGTGTTTCTGGCTACCTTTCTATTTATTATTTTCAATTCCTATACGTTAAGAGGATATTTATTTGAACATCGCGTAATATCCGCGAAAATCGCCAAAAACGAGCGCTTTTGAACAGTTTGACTTTCGATTTTCGCTTTGGATTAACACTCTAATTTTATTTTAACTAAGCACAAACTATTAAAAACAAAGTAAATTGTCTGTTTAAAGCTGTTTTAGCGTTGTACAAAGCCATTTTCCTGCTTTTTATTTCAAATTTGAGCTAATTCAGGGGAAAACATCAGCAATAATAGTAAATATACAGATCTAGCCCATGTGGACAGTTTTCAAATCAAATTTTCACTTTGGATTAACACTCTAATTTCACTTTTACCGGTCAAAAACCATCCCAAATAGCTTGAACTCTTTGCTAAAGCAGTTTTAGCCTTGTACAAAACGTATTCTCCATGCTATTGGTTTTTGGCGCTCAATACGCGCGTTCGTAAAAAATATCCTCTTAATAATATTTCATTTTCTATTCCTCGCGCACCTGTTTCATTCATTCTATATAATACTCTATATTCAGTAACTCTAGCGTTGTTCGATTTTGCTTGCTTTGCGCGAGCTTGTTCAGTTTGTTGCGCACGAGTTTGTTTGTTTGGTGGCGTTTGTTTGTGTTCGTATACTTATAGCCGTTGTAATTAGATTTTAAGCATTTTGCCCTGAAGATGGTCGCTTAGCCCGAATGCTTGGCAGTTTTTATTAAAACTAAGGTTGAAGATACAAAATTGTTGTCATGAATTATCCAACCTATACAAACTGCGACATTAGATTTACTTATCTAGTTGTCACTAATAACCGGGCCATGAGATCGATGTTACGAAAACATTTTCAAAGCAGTATCGATGTTTACGGCCGGTTTCGGCCGGTGTAGGAGTCAATGGGCTAATCATGTAAAATAATTTTAAATAATTTTAAAATGTTATTTTTAAAGTCACAGCATGAGTGGAGCGAAACAAACCAGTGCGATGTCAGTGTTCAATCTATCATAATAATGAGCATATAGCATATTATTTTGAACACTGATAATCTAGTTTAGGGGGGGTGATAGTTTCGGTAAGTTAGTAAGGCCTGGAGGAGAAGGACGTGCTGCCTAGCGGCCATAATGCATCTTTGTTGTCAATAATAACGACTACTTCTTGACATAAAACGGCACGCATTTTACTATTTCATGCAATTGAAAGCGGGCGTGGAAGGTGTTAGAATACATGAGATTAGTCATACATTAAAACTTGGACTTACGTACAAAACTTAATGGAAACTCAACAGTTGAGTCACGCAAATACAACGCCCAGAACATGGACAAAAGAATTGGAAATCCTCTTATAGAAAAGTGAAGCTAGAGAGCTCAGTGATGAATTGAAAGTATAGTTTCGAGCTATGACAGAATCAACGTATTAAACTGAAACGTTTGTTCGCCCTGAATGACAAACGAAATTCCTATCTCTTACTTATGAAAGAAGAACCGAAAAATAATCCAACAGTAGATGGATTGCTATCACGAATAACGTTGGTTAGAAGTTTATTTCTCTCCTGTTCTCAACTCCAAGATGACCATACTGCTTTCTATGCTGGTGTCCTTCAGTTTGTTCATCAATGGCTGCATCTCATGTGAGTACGCCTTTGTCATTCTTTAAAACCGCAAACAACCATCGAAACCTGACTGCTGGATAGATCAGTAATAATAAGTATTATAAACTTATTATAATAAACTTTTAAAATAATAATAATAATAATAATAATAATAATAATAATAATAATAATAATAATAATAATAATAATAATAATAATAATAATAATAATAATAAATAATAATAATAAACATTTAATAAGAAAACATTGCGACAGTAAAACTCTAAAATTCATACTAAAGATATAGTATAATAAAAGCGACGACGTTTCGACGTTTAGCTCACGTCATTATCAAGTCAAAAAATGAAGAGAAAACTATGAATATATATACAGTGAAAAATTCCTAAGGGATATATGAAATAAATACAAAAAATAAGAACAATAAGAACAATAAAAACTAAAATACAAAGCTAAAGTGAGATGAAAAATGTCACTTGAATAACTTAGCGCGAATAGAGTCTGTTTGTGTATTTATATAGGCTTAATGTCTTTAATGAAAAGCATCTCGAATACTGATATTAAACAGTCAAATTTGTTCTTGCATTTCCTTAATATAGATAAAAGGTGCTCTATAGGTTTTGACTTTGCTTGTCCATGTTTCTCTGTTAGATGGTTTCCAATAGCACTGTTTTTGTGTTCAGCAACACGTTAATGAAGGTGTCGGACAGTGTATCCGACGTAATCTGCATCACACAGATCACATTGAAATTTATACACAACGCACTGACTGTTCACAATCTGTGGCTTCTTTTCCTTTGTAGAGAAGACTTGTTGGACCTTTTTGCTTTGGAAAACAGGCTTGACGGTAACTCCAATTTTTGCGCTCTGTTTCCTTACGGAGTTCGCTGACTTTTGATCTTTGAACGGCAGTGGGATGATGATAGTTTCATCGTTTTCCGTCGGTGCATCAGCAGTATTTACATCACTATTCAAGTTCTGTAGGAATTTGTTTATTGAAGAATTGATTAGATGAATAGGATAGCAGAGCTTCCTAAATATAGAACGAAGCTTGTCGCATTCAGTTGCAAAGATAGCAGAAGACGATGAAAGGCGATAAGCACGATGTATCATAGTCTTCAATAAACAATCTTTGTAACGTTCATCTACATGGCTATGATAATGAAGAAGTAAGCCTGTGTTGGTTGGCTTCCTGTAAACTGATGTTTCTAGTTGATTTCCTGTCTTTTCAATTAGCATACCAAGAAACGTGATTTTGTTTTCTACAGCCAGTTCCATTGTGAACTTGAGGTTTCCATGGCAACAATTAAGCGTAGTAAGGAAGTGATGGGCCATCTCAGCATTGCAGAGCTTTCTCTCAGAGAAAACATTACAGGGGTGAAGCTAACGGGGGTGCTGTCTAGATCAGGGTGAATAATTGCAGGTGTAGCTACCGGGGGTGCTGTCTAGATCAGGGCGAATCGATTGCAGGTGTAGCTATACCGGGGGTGCTGTCTAGATCAGGGCGAATAATTGCAGGTGTACCTCAAGATGGAGTAATATCTGACCCCACTCTCTTCAAGTTCACACTAACGACATTGAGGTATAAGACATCCCTAATAATGATTTACCCACTGTAACGTGCAAATATGTCGACGATTGTACGCAATACCAGCTTGTACCTTCGAACCCAGACAGTCATATGCAGGATGTGGTTGCACCTTTGCACCTGGAATCCTGGAATGAGACAAACAAATTAAAATGGAACTCAACGCTAACAAAACCAAAGATATGTGGATTTCCTTCAAGAAAACAAATGACTCTCTAGCGCCTCCATACATTAATGATGTGGAGCTTGAACGAGTCACCAAGTTCAAGTTACTGAAAGTCGAAGTCCAGGTCCAGAATGATCTAAAATGGAACTCGCACATATCGAATATTGAGACATTAATAAAGTTATTATTATTATTATTATTATTATTGCCAGTAAAGCTAGTAAACGTATCTTCTATGCGAGGGCCTGTAGGGAAGCCAACCGAGGTTGGGCTTACTACCTGTACAGCAAAGATCCGGCCCCTATTGGACTACGCCAGCCCCATATAGGGCGGTCTACCTCAATATCTTTCTGCAGAGCTGCAGAGAGTCCAGTACCGTTGTCTAAGAATTCATGAGCTACCAAAGGACACCCTTGAACCACTGGCCCCTATTGGACTACGCCAGCCCCATATAGGGCGGTCTACCTCAATATCTTTCTGCAGAGCTGCAGAGAGTCCAGTACCGTTGCCTGAGAATTCATGAGCTACCAAAGGACACCCTTGAACCACTGGCCCAGAGAAGAGACACTGCGACTAAGAATAAGTTGGACTGCATGCTGAAGAAGAAGAATAACTTTAGTCATTTCTTTGACGAGCCATCCAGACACAAATACAACCTACGATCTCAGGAACCTGCACGACACAGACAATCTTGTATTCCTTATAAGGCCTTAACACTGTCCCCAAATTAAACTAGCTATCTTATATGTTCAGCCGTAGAGTAGCAATTTTTTTTATTATTATTATTATTAATTAATTAATTAATTATTATTAGTTAGTTAATTGTTATTGAACAATCCAAGCGATCATTTTAAATTTTGTAAATAAGGATTTTTTATCTATTTTTTTATCTCTTATTTGTAATTTGTTTTGAGAAATAAAGTTATTATCATTAATTATTATTATTATTATTATTATTACTATGTGAATTTTTAAAAGTATACTTCATCTGACAGTGTACAGTGATGTTCACTGTTTGTTAACATTGACTAGACTATTGACTTTGAAATGTTTATTGAATTTCCCAACCATGATTTCAATAGCTCTTCACAAGTTGTTTTACTTCATCAGCCAATCGACCTCTGGTTGGCACATTATCTACAATAGCCTACGTCATTTGAATAATTTACAGGAAACCGATAAAATTCCCTGACGTGGATGGGATTGGTGATGTCTGAGGATGGTTTATATTAGTGTTATGTAGTACTAGTTCTTTATATTCTCCAATTGTCGCTTCTATAGATCAGTAGAGTACTGATTTTAATTTAAAAATAGCGTAATTCGTTTCTATCGTTATTATTGCCCGAGGGGGTTTGTAAGTAACTGAAGCGTTTTATGTAAATTTCGTTGAGTCACTTACTACGATCAGTTCGATCAGTTTTACCAACACCAAACGAACGTAAGGTAACAGTCCTTGTGTCTTTGAATTTCACGTTGATCACTTTATTTCATTCTACCACAAGTAGTCACATTATTTGTATTCATATTTTTCGTTTCTAAACCGTCATATTCGTTCGAGTTTTATTATTATAATAACTACGTTGGGTCGGTAACTTTGTGGAAGAGACACACCGGGAGCTTTCTTGATAATTAATAACAGAAAAAAAATATTTGTACTGTAAAGTGCCTAGTATTTGCCGGCAAACAGTCGTTTTAAAATTATTATTGCTATAGGACTTCATAATTAATAGCTACTAAACACATGTTCTCACATTCATTTCAGTCTCGCCTCGCAGTGCAACGGTTGGCGTGTTTCCTAATTCAGTTGCTATAAAGATGGACGTATACAAGACAATAGAGATTCACAAAGAACATTTGAACATTGCTGTAGTAAAAGGCAATAAAATGGGAGAGAAAAAGGCTCATGACAACCTAGGGCAAGCCTATCTTACATTAGGACAATACAAAGAGGCAGTAAAGTGCTACGAAAGATCTGCAAATATTTCTGAAGAGATAGGTGATAGAGTAGGCGAAGGATCGGCATATTTTAGTTTAGGAATTGTTTGTGAGTCGAGAGGTACCCATCACGAAGCAATGAAATATTACGAAAACAGTCTAAGCATCAACATAGAGGTAGGTAACAAGGAGATGGAAGGAATGGCGCATTTTAAAATAGGAAATGTCTACCGCAAGATGGGTAGTCATGGAGAAGCCATACGACATCTTAAAAATAGTCTAGACATAGCAATACAAAGTGGAAACAGAACTGCAGAAGGAAGGGCGTACTGTAACTTAGGGGATGCTAGCTACGCGTTAGGAGACTCAAATAAGGCAATTGAATACCACGAAAAACATTTAAACATTGTTAAAATAACAGGTGACGAAACGGAAGAAGCAATAGCTTATAGAAACTTAGGATGTGCCTACTCGTCCTTGGCGAAATACGACCAGGCAATCGAATATCACGAGAAGAGTTTAAGTATAGCGACAGAGCTAGGAGACAGACAAGGAGAGAGATGTGCCTATGGAAACTTAGGAGTAGCTTTTGAGGCATTAGCGAAATTTCCCGAGGCAATTAAGTACCATGATAAAAGTCTAAACATCGCCATTGAGATGAAAAACAGAGAAAGGCAGAAGGACTGTGCTATGGTAACTTAGGAAACGTTTACAGACAGATAGGGAAATATCACAAGGCAATCGAATATCTCAAGAAAGATTTAGATATTGCCATAGAGATCGGTGACAGAAAGGGACAAGGAAGTGCTTGTGGAACTACTTAGGAATTGCATGTAATTTGATAGGAAAATACGAAGAGGCAATTGAATACTGCTTACGACACTCCAAAATCGCCCAAGATCAATGTGATCGACGTGGAGAAATGAAAGCTTATGGAAACTTAGGAAGCACCTATCTTTCGTTGGGGAAAGTCAAAGAGGCAATCCATTATCACAATAAATACTTGAACATTGCTCGGGATATCGACGACAGACACGCAGAAGCAAGAGCCTATAACAACTTAGGAAGTGCATACATTTCGCTGGGACAATACATCCAGGCCATCGAGTACCACAAGAAAACCTTAGACGCTGCCACCAAGATTAGTGATAGAAAGTTAGAAGGAACTGCATACGGGAACTTAGCTATGGCCTTTCTGAATCTAGGAAAATGTATTGATGCAAAGAAATGCTCCACCAAGTATTTAAACATCACCAAAGAAATAGGTGATAGAAATGCAGAAGGCAACGCCAACCAGATTCTGGGGGATATCTGCTTTATGCTCGGAAAAGAACATGAAGCAACTGAACATTACAAAATGGCTTTAAACATCGCCATGGAAACAGGTAACAGAAGCCAAGAAGGAATGGCGAACGGAAGCTTGGGGAATTGCTATGGTATTCTGGGATACTATAAAGAGGCGATAAAATACCATGAAAAGGATTTAGAAATTTCCGTAGAGATCGGAGACAGAGATGGAGAAGGTAAATCCTGTGGAAACTTGGGGAACGCCTACGCCTTTATAGGAAAATACAACAATGCAATAAAATATTATGAAAGAAGTTTACAAGTGGCGAAAGAGATAGGTGACAAGAAAGGAGAAGGCATCGCTTGTTCAAGTCTTGGTCACTGCTACTATCTTCTCAGCTGTTACCACAAGGAAAACGGTGATCAACCCAACGCTCTTCTTACGATGAAAGAGTCGGAACGATGCTTCAAAGATAGTCTTGACTGCAATGAGTGGTTGTTTGACCATCTAGGAGACCAAGACCAATTCAAGATCTCCATTGTAGACACTTACATTCTCGCATACCAACTGCTTACCTCAGTTTACATCGAAACAGGACAAACTGAACAAGCACTGTTGGTATCAGAGCGTAAGCGAGCACGTGCTTTGGAAGACATCTTAACAGGAAAGTACAACTTGGAAAGAAAGAGTGATCGAAGAGATCAGCATTTCCTTGAATATTCTGATGTCACGAGTAAAGTGCTATCTCCCAACTCCTGTGTTCTGTTTTATTCAGAGCTTCTAAGGCCGGTAGGCATCAGTGAATATGAATCGGGCGTTGGAATGTGGGTTCTCGATTCGAAGAATCCAGTTTGTTTTCAAAGAAAGAAAATGGAAGAACTCAAAGTTATGTTGGAAGATCCAGAGAATCAGAGCAGCAAGAATATCCTCCACAAACTCGTTGATAAATCCTACCTGACACTTTCTGTTAGAGGAGCAATGAATTGCGAGAACAGATCAATGGACATTCTCCATGAAGGCGCTTTTGGAAATGAAGGTGATGCCGCGAGCAGTAGAACGGACCCGAAGCGCAACTTGAGATGCATATACAACGAAGAGCTCGCTGAAGACTACCTAGAGGTGCTATTTAATGTGCTTATCACTCCGGTACAGCACGAACTAACCTACGATGAGATGGCCATCATCCCAGATGGACCTTTGTTCAAAGTTCCATTTGCTGCTCTACGAGATCCAATCACTAAGTCATTTTTGTCAGAAACAAAACGCATTCGTTTTGTTCCATCGCTGACGACATTAAGGATTTTGAAAGAATCGTCAGTGGAGTCTCACAGTATGACAGGCGCACTTATCGTTGGAGATCCTGACGTCACCGGAGAAAGAATGTATAAAGGCAAGAAAACACATTTCAATCCACTGCCAAATGCCAAGCTTGAAGCTGAAAGAATTGGTGAAGTACTTGGCGTGACTGCGATAACAGGAGCTCAAGCCACCAAGCAAGCCATCAAGCAACGACTACGAGAAGGTGTGGCTGTTATTCACTTTGCAACACATGGATGTGCAGACAGCGGAGAGATTGTTTTAAGCCCGGGTACAACTCTGCAAGAAGCAGGAACAATCCCAGAAGAAGACGACTACCTGTTGACAATCAACGAAGTGCAAGAGATTGGTTTACGAGCAAGATTGGTTGTGCTTAGCTGCTGTCACAGTGGTCGTGGTGAGATCAAGTCTGAGGGTGTGGTTGGGATGAGTCGAGCCTTTCTTGCAGCAGGAGCCCTTGCTGTTGTTGCATCTCTGTGGGCCGTGGATGACCAAGCTACAAGAGTCTTCATGGAAAAGTTTTACGCCCATTTAAAAGAAGGAAAGAGCGCCAGTAGAAGTCTACAGCAAGCCATGAAGGAAATGAGAGACACGACGTGTTACGATAAACCAATGTACTGGGCTCCTTTCATTTTGATCGGTGACGATGTTACAATCAAGCCATGACGACGACATATAAATATGTGAAAAGCTAGTGCCACTAACATTAACGAACCGTATAAAAACATTAATAATTAATGGAAATTGTCCAATAGGTTCACCAAATCCATCACGTGCATACACCTGTATGCTTGGTAATGTGCACCCTCATAAATAATTAATATTCAATTGGTGGAAAACCATCAAGGTCATCACCTATAAATAATCTTTATATAATGCCCCATTCACACATGTTTTAAAGTGGTTTAACTAAACAGGTTTAGAAAATTATTTACAAACGCTGCATAACCTTTGGTGCAAAACTGGGTGTAAACTGTCCTTTATCTTACACAGTAGAAATTCTTTAATTGCTTATCCAACAAATAATGGCACTTTTCGTCGCAATTTTTTTAAGCCATGATGAGGTTTCAATTTTGCAAAAATCTTATCATAAAAGAAATAGAAAATAAATTGGTTATCATAGAAAATAAAACTAGCAAAGTGTACTCGTGTACATGAGTGATTTTATTTTCATTTTCACCTCTTATTCTTGTATCAATTTTTCAAACAGCTGCATGTATGTAAATGCAGGAATATCGTTTTTTGGTCATTCACCAAGAAAGAAAAGATTTCAGCAAGGAAATGGTCACGTGGTTTGCCGTGGAGAATATTGAATGAAGCAGGCTAAAGGGGTCGCAGTCGTTCTATTTTCCTCTTTGGTGTTTAATTTGAGACAAGAACTAGTTTCTTTCAGTTGGCGGCTTCTTTCTGATCAGATATAAAATACTTTGTAAAGGTTCATCTAGTTACCTAATAGACAAGCACTGTCTATTTTCACCATCCATTAAGATCGCAGATTGACCATTTCGAAATCTAAAGCTGTACGTTTTACCACATGTGACTTGGGAGTACTCGTTACAAACATGCAGTTCAACCCGCTTTCAAACGGGATTTTTGTAGTGTAGTTTTGGACGGTCTGGGTCTTTCGCCAGAAGTTTCCTACTGTGCCTTCGGAGAATTTTGACGATAGCTTTAAACAGTGGTTTCCTTTTAAGGCATCTGATGAATGCCTGGCAACAAACCCACTTGACCAGATCATGGTTTATGATACTGCATTCATCATCATTTGAAATTTTTTGGAACTTTCGTCTTGCAAACGAACAGAAGAACGGTGGTAAATCGAAGACGACACGACTTAAAAACAACGGGCTATCTGGAAGTTGACGACCTAAAGAAACAACAAAATAGTGGAAACACGAAGTTCAATGACTGTTCTACTTGCTACACCTCTCCATGTATTTATCATCCATTCATTCATTCATGCACCATTAATTCCATCCTTTCTATCCATCCACCATCCACCATCCACCATCCACCATCCACCATCCACCATCCTAAAATAATCCCAGGACAAATGGTCCCGGACCGCAAATGACCTGCAGGGGCTCCTGACGATGCAGACACCTACCCTACACCTACACCTAGACACCTACCCATAAGCAGACACCTACCCTTGGCCCCAAGGGTGCCCGCTTACGGGAGGTTCCACTGTATAATATTCATTGGTTTTATGAACTCCCATAAGCAGACACCTACCCTTGGCCCCAAGGGTGCCCGCTTACGGGAGGTTCCACTGTATAATATTCATTGGTTTTATGACCTCCCATAAGCAGACACCTACCCTTGGCCCCAAGGGTGCCCACTTACGGGAGGTTCCACTGTATAATATTCATTGTTTTATGACCTCCCATAAGCAGACACCTACCCTTGGCCCCAAGGATGTCTGCTTACAGGAGGTTCCACTGTATAATATTCATTGGTTTTATGACCTCCCATAAGCATACACCTACCCTTGGCCCCAAGGGTACCCGCTTACGGGAGGTTCCATTGTATAATATTCATTGGTTTTATGACCTCCCATAAGCATACACCTACCCTTGGCCCCAAGGGTGCCCGCTTACGGGAGGTTCCATTGTATAATATTCATTGGTTTTATGACCTCCCATAAGCATACACCTACCCTTGGCCCCAAGGGTACCCGCTTACGGGAGGTTCCACTGTATAATATTCATTGGTTTATGACCTCCCATAAGCATACACCTACCCTTGGCCCCAAGGGTACCCGCTTACGGGAGGTTCCATTGTATAATATTCATTGGTTTTATGACCTCCCATAAGCAGACACCTACCCTTGGCCCCAAGGGTGCCCGCTTACGGGAGGTTCCATTGTATAATATTAATTGGTTTTATGACCTCCCATAAGCATACACCTACCCTTGGCCCCAAGGGTACCCGCTTACGGGAGGTTCCACTGTATAATATTCATTGGTTTTATGACCTCCCATAAGCATACACCTACCCTTGGCCCCAAGGATGTCTGCTTACAGGAGGTTCCACTGTATAATATTCATTGGTTTTATGACCTCCCATAAGCATACACCTACCCTTGGCCCCAAGGGTGCCCGCTTACGGGAGGTTCCACTGTATAATATTCATTGGTTTTATGACCTCTCATAAGCATACACCTACCCTTGGCCCCAAGGGTGCCCACTTACGGGAGGTTCCACTGTATAATATTCATTGGTTTTATGACCTCCCATAAGCATACACCTACCCTTGGCCCCAAGGGTGCCCGCTTACGGGAGGTTCCACTGTATAATATTCATTGGTTTTATGACCTCTCATAAGCATACACCTACCCTTGGCCCCAAGGGTGCCCGCTTACGGGAGGTTCCATTGTATAATATTCATTGATTTTATGACCTCCCATAAGCATACACCTACCCTTGGCCCCAAGGGTGCCCACTTACGGGAGGTTCCACTGTATAATATTCATTGGTTTTATGACCTCCCATAAGCATACACCTACCCTTGGCCCCAAGGGTGCCCGCTTACGGGAGGTTCCACTGTATTATTCATTGGTTTTATGACCTCCCATAAGCATACACACCTACCCTTGGCCCCAAGGGTGCCCACTTACGGGAGGTTCCACTGTATAATATTCATTGGTTTTATGACCTCCCATAAGCATACACCTACCCTTGGCCCCAAGGGTGCCCGCTTACGGTAGGTTCCACTGTATAATATTCATTGGTTTTATGACCTCCCATAAGCATACACCTACCCTTGGCCCCAAGGGTGCCCGCTTACGGGAGGTTCCACTGTATAATATTCATTGGTTTTATGACCTCTCATAAGCATACACCTACCCTTGGTCCCAAGGGTGCCCGCTTACGGGAGGTTCCACTGTATAATATTCATTGGTTTTATGACCTCCCATAAGCATACACCTACCCTTGGCCCCAAGGGTGCCCGCTTACGGGAGGTTCAACTGTATAATATCCATTGGTTTTATGACCTCCCATAAGCATACACCTACCCTTGGCCCCAATGGTGCCCGCTTACGGGAGGTTCCACTGTATAATATTCATTGGTTTTATGACCTCTCATAAGCATACACTACTCTTGGCCCCAGCAGGTCTCATAAGCATACACCTACCCTTGGCCCCAAGGGTGCCCGCTTACGGGAGGTTCCACTGTATAATATTCATTGGTTTTATGACCTCCCATAAGCATACACCTACCCTTGGCCCCAAGGGTGCCCGCTTACGGGAGGTTCCATTGAACCACACAACACGTCCTTGTTACCGACCTCGAGGAAATTCACGACACCACCAGTAGAATTTGCAGGCCAACCAAAAAAATGTTTCGTAAAGGTTGGTAAACACGTTGTCTTCACTATTCATGTGGAGGTCCAACAGAAGAGGATGGCATTTGTTTCGCATGCTGAAGCTACAAGATACACGTGTGATCTGAGAATTAGAGTGTATCTAATAATATGGCAAGATTGAGCTATAATATGATGACTTCGCATGACTACTACAATTATGGCGACAATAATGCTTGATGGTGACAATAGTAAGTGTTACGGTGTTGATGTTGTTGATAATGATAATGATGATGGATGATGTATGATGATTGGAGATATTTGTGTTTAAAGTGATAGTACTGGTGCTTGTATAGAAGTTAGTAGTGGTGGTGGAGAATGTGGTGGGGGTAGTGGGGATATTGGTAGTGATGGTGGTCTATATGTTATAAGCAAACGTAATGCATAACTACATTTAGCAGTTAGTAGTGGTGATGGAGAATGTGGTGGGGTAGTGGTGGTGATGGTGGTCTATGTGTTATAAGCAAAACGTAATGTATAACTACATTAGCAGTTAGTAGTGGTGGTGGAGAATGTGGTGGGGGTAGTGGGGATATTGTTGATGATGGTGGTCTATATGTTATAAGCAAAACGTAATGTATAACTACATTAGCAGTTAGTGGTGGCGATGGAGAATGTGGTGGGGGTAGTGGGGATAGTGGTAGTGATGGTGATGTATATGTTATAAGCAAACGAAATGTATAACTACATTAGCAGTTAGTGGTGGTGATGGAGAATGTGGTGGGGGTAGTGGGGATAGTGGTAGTGATGGTGATCTATATGTTATAAGCAAAACGTAATGTATAACTACATTAGCAGTTAGTAGTGGTGGTGGAGAATGTGGTGGGGGGTAGTGGGGATATTGTTGATGATGGTGGTCTATATGTTATAAGCAAAACGTAATGTATAACTACATTAGCAGTTAGTGGTAGTGATGGAGAATGTGGTGGGGGTAGTGGGGATAGTGGTAGTGATGGTGATGTATATGTTATAAGCAAAACGTAATGTATAACTACATTAGCAGTTAGTGGTGGTGGTGGAGAATGTGGTGGGGGTAGTGGGGATATTGTTGATGATGGTGGTCTATGTGTTATAAGCAAAACGTAATGTATAACTACATTAGCAGTTAGTAGTGGTGGTGGAGAATGTGGTGGGGGTAGTGGGGATAGTGGAGGTGATGATGGTCTATATGTGTTATAAGCAAAACGTAATGTATAACTACATTAGCAGTTAGTAATGGTGGTGGTGGAGAATGTGGTGGGGGTAGTGGGGATATTGTTGATGATGGTGGGCTATGTGTTATAAGCAAAACGTAATGTATAACTACATTAGCAGTTAGTAATGGTGGTGGAGAATGTGGTGGGGGTAGTGGGGATAGTGGAGGTGATGATGGTCTATGTGTTATAAGCAAAACGTAATGTATAACTACATTAGCAGTTAGTAATGGTGGTGGAGAATGTGGTGGGGGTAGTGGGGATATTGTTGATGATGGTGGTCTATGTGTTATAAGCAAAACGTAATGTATAACTACATTAGCAGTTAGTAGTGATGGTGGAGAATGTGGTGGGGGTAGTGGGGATAGTGGTAGTGATGATGGTGATGTATATGTTATAAGCAAAACGTAATGTATAACTACATTAGCAGTTAGTAGTGGTGGTGGAGAATGCGGTGGGGGTAGTGGGGATATTGCTGGTGATGGTGGTCTATTTGTTATAAGCAAACGTAATGTATAACTACATTAGCAGTTAGTAGTGGTGGTGGAGAATGTGATGGGGGTAGTGGGGATATTGCTGGTGATGGTGGTGGTTATAAGCAAACGTAATGTATAACTACATTAGCAGTTAGTAGTGGTGGTGGAGAATGTGATGGGGGTAGTGGGGATATTGCTGGTGATGGTGGTCTATTTGTTATAAGCAAACGTAATGTATAACTACATTAGCAGTTAGTAGTGGTGGTGGAGAATGTGATGGGGGTAGTGGGGATATTGCTGGTGATGGTGGTCTATATTTCTACAGCCAATATGATCAAGAGTAAACAGAATTGTTGGTAAGTCTTCGACATCATTAGCCTTGTACACATGTCTCTAACACTGACCTTAGTCTGTTGAAGAGAATTCGACCTGGATGACTATGAAGACTTCTCGCAAATGAATCCTTTATATTAACATCTGTTTCATTAAAAAAAACTTCAAATTAGTCTAGATTTATTAGTAGGGCGCTGGGAACCCTGTGGTAAAGTTCAACAAAGATCATGAAAAGAGATTGGGAACCGATCCAGTTCTTAAAACGGCGTTAACCTGTAAAACAACAACAGTTGTTTCGTTTTTTATCTCCCCAAATAATAATAATAATAATAAATGCTCCCAAACACATTAGCATCGGGGATAAGGGATTAATGATTTTGATTCCAAAGATAGCGTGTGCGCGTTTAACAACGATTGTACATATAGTATATACAATGATATATAGTAGGCCTATCTTATGCTATATTCAAGTTTTTAGTATATAGCTAATTGCATAATCGTTGGGTTGAAAATCATGAAAGCTATGACCAAAAGGAATTCTGGGAAATTAAAACTCTCAAATAAAATCGTCAAATCATCGACCTTTTTATCCAGACTTGTAGGATGTTAGTTAAATAGCTCATATACCTTCAAAACAACGAGAACATTGAATATATCTGTATGTAATGTGGCTCATGCACTGATTTCCCATCCATCATTGAGGTCTCAGCTTTTTTGATTTATGATTTTCAGCCCGACAACGATTATGCAATTAGTTATATGCAATGTATATATAGTCCGACGAGCAATAAAACGAACCTTCATATCTCGAGTAGTCAACTTTGACATTCAAGGTCCGAGGATGGATTAGAAAGCCACACCATGGAAACGCTAGATCTGGGCTGACACGGCGCACAGGGATCCCGGTCTTTGATTCGTAATTGACAAGAGTCTTCCCTGCTGTTATTTGACAGCCATATTTGGGTATCCCAGCATTCATGACGGCCAGGAACATATCCGCGAGTGACTCATTGGGCGTCATCAGCAGAAAATCATCCACCCATCGCATCAACAACGACGATTCGTCTTTGAGGTATGGCTTCAGGTGTCGGTTTTCCATGTGATTGTAAAAGTGGCTACAGAGATAGTTGGAGAGGACGGAGCCTTGGGCGATCCCTGAGTACAGACACGTCAAGCACACATCATTTATTGGAGCGGCTAGGTGCAAGTACTACATCGGTGCACCGTAAGGGACTTGTCAGAAATTAACAGGGGGAGGGGGTGGAGATTTTAAATTGAGCGTTGAAAATGCTGTGACCCTCACCTAGCGATGGAATGAAATTTCCTGACCCTCCCCTTGGGTTTGGTCTAAAATACCAAAATACTCCCTTTTTCACTGCCTATTTTTTCATGACCTTCCCTTTTCAGGGGCTCAAAAAGTTATGACCCTCCCCCATTTCCACCCCCCCCCCCCCCCCCCCCTGCTAATTTCTGACAAGTCCCTAAGTGCTATTGAGCATAAATAGTTCTCAACGTTTTTAAGACGACATTCGACCCTTGTATCGAGCGCTGTAACATTGCACTGGTTTCCCGTCAATCAAGACATAAAATAGTCTACAAAATCATTTCGATCTTTCTTTGGTACGAAGTCGGTCTACATTAATTAGTTTGTTTGGTCGAGCTGACAGGATTTTCTGTTGTTCACACAAAATGACTGATGATTGATTACCCACGTGAATTTGATTGACGGAAAGCCAATGCAGTGTAATGTTTGGGCGGGAATGAAAAACGCACGTACGAAAGATATGTTTAAAGAATTTAAAGAATTTAAGGTGCATAGCAGGCTTATTTCTTTCTTTTGAAAATCGATTACATATACGCCGAATTCATAATGGCGTATTTTTAGTTTGGCGATATGATACGTTTCTGGTACAGTACCTAGAAATAAACATATTTGGAAAGCTTCTTTGCTGTAGACAAAACATCATCGGAGTTATGACAGATCATGAATAGAGAGTTTTGTATGTATTTTTCAAGTGAGTCCTCGCCAGCCTCGTTTTGGTGCAATTTCACAATTTCAAATGCTCAAGGATTGATTATTTGGTTTCAAAACACACACATAGTATTTAGATAATCACATTCTATCATATCAAATACTTACTTTTCCCAAAATGATATTTTTTGGCTTTTGTGCAAATTAGAAGCACCATTATGAATTCGGTCTATGAAGTGAATAGTGGGATGGTTCAGTATTTTGTGATTTGAGCTTCGTATTTGTGAGTTATAAAGGTTTTTTTTTTTTAAAAAATAATAATAATAATAATATTTATTGCTTATATTGCGCATTTTAACATTTGAATATGATCAAATGCGTATTACACAACACTAGAAATAATTATATACAAATGATAAAAAATGTTCAAACCTTACTAACTTACGAAAACTACCCCCCCCCCCCCCAAACTAAATTATCAATGTAATATATACTCATTATTATAAATAAAAATATAACAAAAATATAACAACGCAGGCATTTGCGTAACAAAACTTTTATCATTTATATAAGTTGAGGAAGAACTTCTTGCCAGATTAAAAATGTCAGTAATTTGCACAAGGGCGCTTTTGTATAATAAATGATGCCTGCGTTGACGCCACTGAATTAACATATCACGATTTCAAACCTTTATAACTCGCAAATGCGAAGCTCAAAATTCTGAACCATCCCACTATTCACTTAGGGTGCGTTCGAATGACCTTATTCCGGAATAGGAATAATTCCAGATTCTGGGACAGACGGATGACGTCATTATTCCGGAATATTCCAAGCATTCTGCTATGATGAGCAGAATGTTTGGAATATATTCCGCTTATTCCGGATTCGGAACAGACTCAATTGAACGGACATTCAGTATTATTCCAAGTATTCCTATTCCGGAATAAGGTCAATCGAACGCACCCTTAATATGTAATCGATTTTCAAAAGAAAAAAATAAGCGTCATAAGCACTTTAAAGAATTAAAGAATTTGATAATTTAATAGGGCCATTTATACGAGACCAAATAAGCCGCGGCTTGCATAAGACGCGAACTAACCCATTTATACGAGCGAGTCTGTCCGTAGCTTACGCTAGATGCGGCTTATATAAGACGCGAACGAAGTTTTTGTATCATTTATACGCGTGCTTCGCGTCTTATGTAAGCCGCGGCTTATTTGGTCTCGTATAAATGGCCCTAATAAGTTAATAAACGTGTGTGTACCTTGGACCTGCTTGTAGTAGTTGTTACCAATCTTGACTATGTTTTCAAAGAGATGCTTTTTCAAGATGGCCAGAATGTGATCACGTTCCTCGCGAATGTAGCATACTTGGTCGACGAAGACTACATTCTTAAGGCCCTTGTCCTGAAACAGATTGACCAAGTTCAATTCCTCACTTGAGAAATTAAGTGACGTCATTTCCGTGTCAATAAACTTTAGCATTTCTGCTAATTGGGAACACAACAAAATGTTGTGAAAAGAACACTATTGATGTAGCATAGTAAGAAAAACACTCTGCTCTAGTCAACTTTCTCTCCACATCCTTGAGACCAACATTCACTGGAGTTGTCTCTGATTAAATAAAAGTGATGGTATTTAAAACTACTTGGACGTTTCCGTTGACGCTACAGCTTTCATCAGCAAGTTTGCCATGCCAACTTGTTAACCAACTCGCTGATGAAGGTTGTAGCAATGTTTGCTGTACATAGGATTCATTTCATACAAAGACGTTTCACGTTTGAAACACTGCAACCATCATTTCCCTGACGATGGGTCATAGATCTGAAAGCTTGGAGTAAATATATCCAAAACTCTTAAAATCACACGTCTTTATATGAGCTTTAAAAAAAACACTGTTGAATTGGAAATGCTAAAAGTTTTCCTCAATAGTGTGTCTGAACACGAGTGAGCTCAGAGACCAATGCAATAGCTGCAGGCCGCATTTAAGGTATCGTATAGACCCTATGCATAAGTCCGTGCCTTTTAAATAGACAAACTAAAACCTTTACAGTACAAATTGCTTCAGCCATCGGAAAGAGTACTTCAAAATACACAAAATTGGAAAGTTGGGTTAGTTATAGACCTAATATTCAAGAAGTTATTACGGATCAAAAACAGAGAGTTTTGTACGTGTTTATCAACCGAGGCCTTTAGAGCCTCGTTTTCATGTTTTTTCACACTATAAAGTACTCATAACTTCGCAGCAATTTAATATTTCACCTTCAAACTCATAGACTGACTTTCTTGGAGCATTTCTTAAAACATAAATATTCAACTATTATGCTAATTAGGAGCGGCCATTTTTGCATAGGGTCAATGAGGACGTATTATGACGTAGTAAAAGTAAGAGATGGTTTACTGTACCTTGATCATGTCCTCAATGAATTCCTGAAACATTCTGCAGTCGTCGCCAAGACAAACCTTCTTCTCAAACACCTTTTTTACTTTGTCATTAGAACTCTTGATGACCACAAACCTGCGCACGATGTATTCCTCTTCTTTAAACACAGCCTTCATAATACGATACAGCTTGTCCAGTAGGATGGAATCGAAACACCTGTTGATATCAACATGAACAAGACACAGTGGTCTACTGTCGTTACACGTTTCTCTCTTGGTAATGAAGGACTTGAGGGCCTTGTACACGTCATCTACACCAAACACCGTCGAGTTTACTCTCAAAGTCTTTCTTGCATTCTCAAACTTGATAATTTCAAAGACATTACGAAGCTTCGAGTTGATGGACAGTTGGAATTTCTTTCCTTTCTTGGCTTCAGGCCTCATTCTCATGTTGATTATTGGACGTACTTTCGAGGCTTTGGGAATAAACCTCATAAACGAGTAACCCAGTGAAGCATTTGAATCCAATAGAGATGCTGCGTCTTCTTTAGAAATTGGCCGTAGTAAGGTATTTTTAACAGTTTTGATACCAAATTCTTGGATAATTTTCCAGACTGGCTTTCGATAGAAGAAGATTTCTTTGGATTGGCTTGCGCCTTCAGTAATGTAGAAGAAGGATTTGAGGATCACCATGATATAACATCGCACCAGCCACCATATCCATTTGTAGAGAACCTCTTTCTGTTTCTCTGACTCGCTAAGTGGAGTGCTTTGCTTCTCATTTCCAGACAGCTTCACCCAGTCACAACACGCAATCTTCATTCTATCTACCGTTTGGCCCAGAGAAAACCTTTCGCTTTTCTTTAGCTTTATAAAACCATCCAAGTTTTTGTAAAATGCTCTCTTGTTTTTCTCCGTTCCCCAAAGTTCTTTAGGAACGACTCTATTGAAAACTGCCTTCACAAAGCGAAAGACTTGGTATGTGGGAGTGTACTTCGACACGGCGAGTTGATATTGACGTAGTTCTTTGTTCGTCGACAGAGTAACTGCTTCTTCACAATTAGAAGTGTCTTGCTGGTTGGCTTTTTCTTCGAGAACCGAAGTTCCACCTTTTGAATCACTGGCACCGACTTGTTGCAGTTCTTTACGGCAATGATGCTTCAAAAGACCATTGAATCGGCATCTTTTATGACGTCGCACGAACTGCACGATCAGCCCCCTCATTTTTCAAAAACCGTTTCGGCAAACGTTGGATTTTGGACTTTTTT
Organism: Actinostola sp. cb2023; assembly: GCA_033675265.1. NCBI lineage: Eukaryota > Metazoa > Cnidaria > Anthozoa > Actiniaria > Actinostolidae > Actinostola > Actinostola sp. cb2023. The sequence goes on along the minus strand of JAUJYZ010000413.1, from coordinate 24,672 downwards.
CGCTTCGACGTGAATTCAGCTTTTTTTCTCTCTGCGCCTTTTCCTTGGTCGAGAAACGTCCTTTGTGTACTTTGTGTTATCGATTTCTCGTCAAAGAATATGGCTCTTATTAAGTTGGTTGCTCCTCTATTGTTTGGTTTGATAGACGACATGATGTGTTTTTTGGGCGGGAATCGGTCTTTGAAGTCGGTGGAATACATCAGAGTGGTGTGAGGAAAATAAAAGCTAAAAATCCTCGAATTGAACTCTGTAGGAGAGCCATGCTCTTTCTTTCTGGCACCTGGTCTTGAAAGGGCGTTTTCACTGAGTCTTGGTTTCTTGACAGCCCGCTTCTTGGAATGGTGAGATTGTTTCCTCTTTCCATAGGACCTCTTGTCAATATGTCGAGTTCCTTTACCTAGTGCTGTCTCCTCCATTGGTTCTGTTACATCTACACGTCTCTTCTCCTCCTGTTGAGTAGCTGTGCATTTCGACGTACTGTTCATTTGGAAATCCATAGGTTCTTGATGCAGAGTGTTTTGGATTAGATTGCGATGCAGACCACACGGGGTTTCTGTGGTTGTTTCTTTTGACGTCAGTGATGACACTGATTGAATGGCATGTTGCTGTATTCTGTTGAAGTCCACATGTTGGTACATTCTTGGAAACTGTATGGACGGGTGTTCCGGTGACAAGGTTATTGCTACCGGTGAATAACATGGTGTAGGTGTTACTGCAGGTCTGGTTGATGCCTGATCATCTATGGTCGTTTCCATGGTTATTGCTACCGGTGAATAACGTGGTGTACGTGTTACTACAGGTCTGGTTGATGCCTGATCATCTATGGTCGTTTCCATGGTTATTGCTACCGGTGAATAACGTGGTGTATGTGTTACTGCAGGTCTGGTTGATGCCTGATCATCTATGGTCGTTTCCATGGTTATTGCTACCGGTGAATAACGTGGTGTACGTGTTACTACAGGTCTGGTTGATGCCTGATCATCTATGGTCGTTTCCATGGTTATTGCTACCGGTGAATAACGTGGTGTATGTGTTACTGCAGGTCTGGTTGATGCCTGATCATCTATGGTCGTTTCCATGGTTATTGCTACCGGTGAATAACGTGGTATAGGTGTTACTGCAGGTCTGGTTGATGCCTGATCATCTATGGTCGTTTCCCCTGATTTCTGTGATGCAACGTTTTGTGTAGGATGCTGATGTACTCCTGGCACGTCTTTATACACTTCAGATCTCTGCTCCTCTATAGTCTTACGTTCAGATGGCTGTGATTTGGATCTATGGGTTTGATCTCCTGTTCTCGTAGTCCCAGTATTACGTACTTCTTTTTGCACAGCGTTTCGCTCAGGTGAGCTTTCTTTGCACTCTAGACTATACATAGGGTATCCTGACACCTGTATATAACAGCTGTGCCCAACCAATACAAATAAAGACACGTCCTTCAGAAGGCGAATCATCAAATCATCACCAATACGTCTATAAAGGGTTTGCCAAGGCTTGGACAGCAGGAGTCTAACATTAGAATTAGGATACTCATTGACAATGGTACTGGCAGTCAGCGAACCACATCCTGTGCTATTGTTCTTATTCCTTGCCATCTCGTACCCGAGCGACAGAACATTGCTTGAACTACCACGAACAGATTGGCACGAAATCTTAATGATTCGCTGAATGACTTCTTCAATACTAAACCATTGACTGATATTAGGCGAAAGAGACTTGACAGTCGGTCTGTTGCCATGGTAGCAGACAACGGTGTTTTTCAGCATGTCGGTGTAACATGGCTGATCAGTGGACTGGCATATTTCGTCTTTTATGTCTGATAAGTAGTCGATTAAAGTACAATGTTTGGGATAAAAGCTTGCAAAGATTTGCGATGCCTTCATTTGTAGTTGCCTGAAAGAAAATAACGTAAAGAGGTCTAGTGGTAGATCTAGATGAAGGGTTTAGTGGTAGATCTAGATGTAGGGTCTAGTGGTAGATCTAGATGAAGGGTCTAGTGGTAGATCTAGATGAGGGGTCTAGTGGTAGATCTAGATGGAGGGTCTAGTGGTAGATCTAGATGAAGGGTCTAGTGGTAGATCTAGATGAAGGGTCTAGTGGTAGATCTAGATGAAGGGTCTAGTGGTAGATCTAGATGAAGGGTCTAGTGGTAGATCTAGATGAAGGGTCTAGTGGTATATCTAGATGAAGGGTTTAGTGGTAGATCTAGATGAACATTGAAGGGTCTATTGGTAGATCTAGATGAAGGGTCTAGTGGTAGATCTAGATGAAGGGTCTAGTGGTAGATCTAGATGAAGGGTCTAGTGGTAGATCTAGATGTAGGGTCTAGTGGTAGATCTAGATGAAGGGTCTAGTGTTAGATCTAGATGTAGGGTCTAGTGTTAGATCTAGATGTAGGGTCTAGTGGTAGATCTAGAAGGGTCTAGTGGTAGATCTAGATGAAGGGTCTAGTGGTAGATCTAGATGAGGGGTCTAGTGGTAGATCTAGATGAAGGGTCTAGTGGTAGATCTAGATGAAGGGTCTAGTGGTAGATCTAGATGAAGGGTCTAGTGGTAGATCTAGATGCAGAATCTAGTGGTAGATCTAGATGAAGAGTCTAGTGGTAGATCTACATGTAGATGAAGGGTCTAGTGGTAGATCTAGATGAAGGGTCTAGTGGTAGATCTAGATGAAGGGTCTAGTGGTAGATCTAGATGAAGTGTCTATAGTGGTAGATCTAGATGAAGGGTCTAGTGGTAGATCTAGATGCATAATCTAGTGGTAGATCTAGATGAAGGGTCTAGTGGTAGATCTAGATGAAGGGTCTAGTGGTAGATCTAGATGAAGGGTCTAGTGGTAGATCTAGATGAAGAGTCTAGTGGTAGATCTAGATGAAGGGTCTATTGGTAGATCTAGATGAAGGGTCTAGTGGTAGATCTAGATGAAGGGTCTAGTGGTAGATCTAGATGAAGTGTCTATAGTGGTAGATCTAGATCTAGTGGTAGATCCTAGATGAAGGGTCTAGTGGTAGATCTAGATGAAGGGTCTAGTGGTAGATCTAGATGAAGTGTCTATAATGGTAGATCTAGATCTAGTGGTAGATCCTAGATGAAGGGTCTAGTGGTAGATCTAGATGAAAGGTCTAGTGGTAGATCCTAGATGAAGGGTCTAGTGGTAGATCCTAGATGATTAATCTCAGTAAAATTAATCTGCCTAATGATGGTAAACTACTTGTCATGAGTATAACATATTTTCTTTCTTGTTAATGCATGAACAAATAAAGTGAAATGACTTATTACTATTAATAATAATTATTATAGAACTAGTGAGATGAGTTTAGCCTGATTTTCAGACAGCTGACATGCGTCGTCTGAAAATCAGGGTGAGGCTAATGTCAGTTGTAAGGATCTAAATTACACTGAGGTAAACCTGGAATTTTGGTTTCACTGATGTAATTTGAAGGGGGAGACAACATGTATACAAATATAGTGTTTAAAGAGAGAAGAAATATAAAAATAGTTGATAGTTACCAGGTTGGTTGAATCGGTCACAATCAGTGTCTGTATCAGTGATACAGACTTAATAAATAAAACATTAGTGTATCACTGATACAGCACTAATGTTTTATAATCAGTTCTATATCAGTGATATAGAACTGACACAGGTCATTCAAAGGTCTCATTTACTCATATCATTGACCTTTGCATAGCACCGACAGCAAGTTATGATTATCCATAAGGCTTCCTACTTACGAATACTATAGCTCTCTCCAATGTGGGATGATTTGAGGTGTATCCTGCGCATGACAGTGACGTCAAAAGTACCTTTACAAGAAAGTTCTGTAATTTTCTTGTGTTATTTGCTTAGATTTTGTGTAATACTGTTTTCAATCAAGATAAATTGGGATGGAGGTTTAGAAGCCATTTACAGCATTCGCATGTTGTATCGGAGATATAGATCCTCACCTACGGCTTGGATCTATATCTACCGATACAACATTGCCGCTCATGCAGTAAATATCACAATCAGTATAGATTTGAAAGGCCACCATTGGTTATAGTTATATATTAGTCATTACTATTTTATTTAATGAATTCACAATATACCCATTTAGCTTGGGTGCAATGTTTTCCCATTTCAGACCACATGTCATTCCCCTGAGTATTATTTCTTTCTCTATTGGTAACGCTTGAGAAGAGACATAAATATGGATGTCACTCAAACAAAGAATCTAATATCAGGGGAACAACACGTCGTCTGAAATGGGAAAAACATTTTATTCATGCCCAAGCTAAATGGGTCTATTATACATCCGCACATACAGTACAGTCATAGGAGATGACTCGTGAATGAAAAAAAATGCTATTTGCAGTAAGCAAAATTGATTAATTATCCTGTTTATTGAGATGATCGAGTCACATTAACGGTAAATAAAATCTTATTAAACTCAAACTAGCATTAAGACTAGGCATTTATTCTACTTGGCCTAATTAATAAGATACAGTTCAATGTATCCCAGCCTCCATGCAGGCTGTACACAGTGGCATACTACAGCTAGCTAGCCTGCACATGCAGACACAAAGATGAACAGTACTAAAGAATAAGAAAGTTAACCCCTTGACTGCCTATTGCTGGTTTGCAATACACGTCACGGCGGCCATCTTGGTTGAACTTCAACAAAAGATTGCTCATTAGTGTCTATTGTTTGTTCAACCAAAATGGCCGTCGTGTCTTTATCTTTTGATTCTCAAGGGATTGATTGCAAACCAAGAATATGACGTACTATAAGTACATCATGACAGTGACACCTCACATGCCTTATTAACGTACTGATATAAAGTACATGATGAAAGTTACATCTCATATGCCATATTGACGTAGTGAGTGGATCAAACTAAGTGCTCATGTAGCAAAGCTAGCAATAGGCCATTATACTGTCTTGACTTGACATCATTATTTGTGGTCACTGAACAGAACTGTAAAATGGTCTATTTGTACAAGCAATCACTCTTTCAATCTAATCAAACCCCCTCTAAGGAAGCAAATGGGCAAGACTGCTGACCAGCACCCATTTGGGTTTATATAGATATTAAATATAATTTTGCTTAATTAAAATGACTTGTCAGCTTTTCAGCAACCAATAACTGGTTTACCATCTTGCTTGTCAAAGTCATTACATACTGTCTGATGCTATATTATTAAAGTCATTAAAGTCATTGTGATATTATTTTCACTTGTATTACAGTAACTGAGTATTAGCTTGGCCTGATTCTCGTGTTGAGGCCACATATTGATATACAAACACAACGCAATCTACGTCACTTTGTTAAGAATTGACTATATTATATATATAGAACACTAACACTATTTACATACCTTAATTACCAGACGTTGTTTTGCTTTTCCAACTACGACGATATATACTACGTATACGTTTCTATCAGCTACAGTTTATCACAAATGTCAACACAACTTGGCCAGCGGACACGCTATACACAGGAAGCCCAATAATCCAGTGCACACGGAGGATTACCAAAACAGTAACGCCCCTGGCTCAATATACAGTTCTCGAAATTCCCGTCGATCAGTCGATAAAAAAGGACCTTATTAAATATTCATTTCCATGACGTCAGTCGACGCTCTCCGAAAGAGTTCTCGGGTTTCGTTTTTTTTATCGACTGATCGACGGGAATTTCGAGAACTGCATTATATTGAGCCAGGGGCGTTACTGTTTTGGTAATAATAATGCGGGGAAGAGCGGGAATATTTTAAATTTTAAAATAACTAAATCCCTGTGCTCATGGATTCGCTATCACTGGCTTATCAACTAAAACGTCTGCAAAGGAGGCTAGTTCGAAACCATCACAACGACTCGATTTTCTCAGTTTTATAGCAAATATTTTGGTAAACAAAAGAGATATTACAGGTGCGTTCCTGGGCATTTTTCAGCTTTAAGCGCGCGACCGAAAAGTGTTGAAGTTCTTCAGCTCATTCAGTAGTATCTGCGCTAACTCTATACTGAACAAGTTGCGTGACGAGGGAGACTATGTGTACTGCATGTGTCAGTGAGCATAGATAAAAATCTCCGAATCGTACTTCCGTAGCACGTACTTGGAACGTCCAGTTGAAAAATCGCGAATTTTTATATTAAAATTATTAAAACCTTTGGAAATTTACGCTTGGAGGCAACTCTTGCCTACCAACAAAGGTTTTCACACAAAATTTCGATTTTTGAAAATTCATATCTTTTTGGTACAAGTATAAAGCTGGTAGCCGGTTCCAGCTTTTGCCATCATAGTTGGCTTGACGCACTGTCTTCTGGCGAATTGCGGCGCCATAGGTATGTGCCCATTCTTTCAAACACTGAGTCTCTTGGGCAGTGAAGTCTTTGAAGAGTCAATAGAAGATATGTCGAAGATCACTTTGAAAGATTTGTTGAATGGTAAAGGAGTAAAGCACGTTGTGAGATCTTAGCTTGCATGTGTTGCTCTGTGACCTCTGTGACATGATATGACTTAAAGGGGCAGTGTCAAGCCTCACGCATGCGCATCAAAATCAAAACAATAACACTCGGTTGAGAAGCCTACCTTGCCCGGTAGCGAGTTACAAAACCCCCCTAAAACCGTTCTAATCGCTAAATAAATGACCTACAGGACTCATGTAGATACTAATCTTTATTTAGAAAGCAATATTAGAACTTCAATATATCAAAAGGACTGAATTCTAGATGTGAATTCACGGCGATATCATTTTCCAACGGCCGATCAAATAAAACACAGGAAGCCCAACACATAAATAGATGGTGGGAAGCTCACCGGGTTTACAAGTAGTTCTACGTGAGTTTTTCTCTTCAAAATTCATGAACAGTACTGCACCTACGATTGATGATCAAGATTCCTTCGCAATCGACCAGAATTGCCGGTTTACAATTCGGTTTTCTTCACTCGAGGATGATGGCGGGCTGACTCTCTACGGCTGTTCGACACTTTTTTCAACGGCTTCAAAGTCAGTTCTAAGATGAAATAATCTCCACTAGGAATTGTTGAAAATGAAGAACATGCTTTGAATAATTACTAGTGATCCATTAGACGCTTGAACAAACATGATTAATGTCGATGGAAACGGATTGAAAACATCGCTAATAATAAAAGTCCACGGTGGACTTTTATTATTTCTCGCTTCTTCGTACCCAGGCTTGCGCGGTCATATGGCTTGACACTGCCCCTTTAAAAGACATCTGGATATTCTTTTTATGTGACGTCTGTGACGTCATGTTCAGATAAACGGAAATCAAAATACACACCGAAGGTCATTTAAAAAGTGATAATGGATTCGATGACAACGACAAAGAAGTCTATTCATACGCTGATCAATAATTAACTGATGATAAGTCAATTTTAATCCCGTTCCCGCTGCAAACACTTACGATTCCCGAATCCCGGCGCCTAAAATCACGAAATCCCGCTCTTTTAAGTTCGCATCCCGAATCCCGCCTTTAAAATATGGCCGATCCCGCGTACCGCCAAACCTATTGGGGACCCTCTGAAATTGACCCCAGAAGAAGACGACAACGGAAATATAATCTCCTACAATATTATTGTGCAACTTTGACCTGCTTTCCTCGTCTACACAAGCATATGAATAAAGAAAGGTTAGTAATATAGTAATCCAATACTAATACGACTAATACCAAGATTGGTAACGGATCAGTTGAGTTTCGTGACACCACAATTGTCACGCTTCCATCGCCACCACCCCAATTCTGGGAATCGATATTTCAAGTAAGGGAAAAACCATTAGAAATGTGTAGGGAGGGGAGGGAGGGGAGCTGCAATGGGGAATGACTTCCTGGAAGTGCATGTTATATTTTTTCATGGCCAATTAAAGTTCTTGTTGCTTCATCCCTCGCAGGATACTTTATAGGAACCTTTTGCAACGTAGGAATTTTTTTCCAAAATGTTTGCTTTGCAGGAATTTTTTTCTGTTTTTGGACCACCCCTCCCCCCCTTCGCATTACTAATGTACGTCACGATTCTCGGAAATTGAGGAACGAGTCGTCTTTGCCAATACAGTCGAAAATATGGAAGCCTTCCTTACACATCTTAAGCACGACGTACAATGCTCGTTGTGTAAAGATACTCTGATTGAACCCAGGGTATTGCAATGCTTTCACATATTCTGTAAGGCTTGCATCAAGAGAAACGCAGAACTCATTGGACAAGTCAACATCTTCAAGTGTCCTAAATGCTGCTTTGAAACGTTGTTCCGAGAACAAAGCGATGTAGAAGACTTAAAGCCAAGTCCATTACACTCAAGAATCCTGCAAGTGTTGGACTTTGCAGAAAGCGAGAAGTCCTGCTCTGTTTCTGCAAGTCATTCACAAGCATTGTGGCACTGTTTCGACTGCAATCGGTCGTTGTGTAACGAATGTCTGAACAGTCATTCAGTGTTCATTAAAGATCACAAAGTCGCTTCTTTGTCGAACATGAAGAAGGAAGACCTCGAGGCCACCCTGAGAAGAGAACATTCTTGCAAAACTCACTGCCATCAAAGTTTAGAGCTGTTCTGTCAAGAATGTGATGTGTTGATGTGTTTGCTGTGCTTGAAAGGCGACCATAAGAACCACACAACAATGTCACTGCAGGAGTTCACCGCCTTCCAGAAACATTGTCTCTCTAAAAACCTGGAAGAAATCCAGAAGCTCAGATGCAACGAAAAGAAACAACAAGAAGAAATCGCTCTCAAAATTAAAACCGACGGAGAGAAAGCTAAGGAACAGGTCAAGAAAATCACCCAAACGTTGGTGAAAACTCTGCGTGACCACGAACAACAGCTACTGAATCAAATCCAGAGTAGCATCACGAAGGCCGACAGTAATGTACGCATAATACGACACACCCCAGCAGCCAAGGAATACATCCAAAACATCATCGACAATGGAATAGCAAGTGACATGATCGACATGCAAGACAGCTCTAAACAATTCACCTACAAACCGTTTAAAAGACACATTTCAGGAATAGTCTTCGACCCCAATGAAGACCTGAGCCAACAAGTGAACAATGGACCTGGAGAAGTGCGATTCTGTTGGTCTCTAGATCCAATGATGAGTACAGTTCAAGTTGACTCTCATCTCGAGGCCATGAAGAAAGCAAAGCTGACTGTGATGATGAAAACATCAACTGGAGAAGTCATTGATGAGCTGACGGATGACAATGTGGACATAAAGATCAGCCCTGTAGACGATGTACAAGTCAAAGACAAACAAATGAGAAGTGGTGGTATATTAGAAGTGGAATTCATCCCTCGAGTACCTGGTCAATTGACAGCACAGGTTCAAGTGAACGGCAATGCAATATCTAACAGTCCACTAGTGATGGATGTCAAGCCGCAACACATGGACGAAATAGCAGGAGATTCTAAGTTACAAAATGCCTTAAATACTGGATCTATGAACTTCAATGGTATTGCAGTGAATAAGACCAACAGTAGGATTGCTGTAGCAGATTTTGGATCTGACTGTGTTAGAGTATTCAACAGAGAGGGAGATTTGCTACTGACATACGGTAGTAAAGCCAGTGGAGAACGACAGTTGAATTATCCTGAAGGTTTAGCATTTCTCAATGAAACAGATGTAGTGATATGTGATTGTTGGAATCATAGAATATGTATAGTGAACACTACAACAGGGAAACTAGTGAAAACCTTTGGTTATCAAGGTAACAGGAGTCGACAGTTTAAACATCCACGTGGAGTACACGTTGATGACGACTGTAACATCATTGTTTGTGACACTGGTAATCAACGTGTTCAAGTGTTCACAAGGGACGGTCACTACCAATATCAATTTACTGTACCAAGTCACAACAGTTTTAATCCACGGTGTATAGTTACACACAATGGACTGTTTTACGTGAGTGATGAGAGTAACAAAGTGATTCATGTGATTGAAAAATCACTAACTAGAATATCCACCATTGGCAATGCTGCTGGTCAGTTGCAGGGCCCACGTGGTCTGGCTATTGATAATGACCACAATCTACTGGTGTGTGATATTGGTTCTAACTTGGTTCATAAGTTTACTTTGGATGGTCGTTTTGTGGAAAAGACAAATAAACTAAGTAGCAATCCTAGATATATAGCAGCATTACATGATGGTCAGTTTATTTGTACTATGGGTGGAGGTGTTTTGTTGTTTAAATAAGGATAACAATCTGTGAAGAACAGAAGAGGAAATTTCAAGTCTTCAAAGTATTAAAGTAGCCTGCACAGCAAGCAACTTCATTTAGGATTCATTCATGTTTTGGGGTTCCTATGTAGAAGAAGATGAGAGAGACTAAGGATGACCCCCATTTCTTTTCCAGTCCTCCTCTCCTGAAATCCCACAGGACTCCCAAACAGTGTGAGTTAGTTCCTCATGCCTTAGTCTCTCACGTCCACACTAATCACAATTATCATTCATTCGACTCATTTCTATCCGCAGTTTTGATTGGCTGAAAGACCTGCAAATAACTGCGTACAAATAACGATCTGAGCATGCGCAGTGAAGATTAAGCAATGTTCGCTGCAAATAACGGTTTGAGCATGTGCACTATTGATCATTCACAGTGTAAACATGGCAGCTCGTTTTACAATATTTGTTCTTGATGTTTATATTCAATAAATTCCTTATTGATAGAAATGAGTCGAATGATAAAACAACGTTAACTAGACGCTGTAATAGCGTTCACTTGCATTAAATTGGGCTACTGATAATGAGATGATGAAGTAGACTGATCAGTAGATGCAAAAACCGGTGTGGAAGGGTTCTGAGGAGAGATCAGGCTAAAATCATGTGATGTCTATAGCAATATTGCCTTCAATATGTTATATTGTGTGTTTCGGGTTTCCATGTGTTTCGTGTGTTGATAGCAAGGAGAGGATGTAAATTTATAATGAAATATAGTTGTCAAAAAAATCTATATATTGAAATATTAATAATTAACTATATGAAATGTGTGTGCGGCTGTAAAAGTAAATTTCTGGTTGACGTATCTGGTTGTTCAATCGTACATGGAGATAAAAGTTAATTATCACAACAGCCAATCGTGATAGCTAGCCAATGAGATAGCTAGACGCAAAGTTAAAGGAATGTAACGAAATCGTAAATATAAGAGGTCACTTGACTTGTAGCCACTTTAATCGTGAATTTGTTGTCGTTTGTAGAGAAATATGAATAATTTGTTTCAGAAGTAGTAAGTTCTAGTATTTGACAGGTGACTTGAACAAGATATAAATTTGATATACTGTAGTAGTCTACTTCATTGCATTTAAATTCATTTATGACAAAATTGCAAATTGTTTGAATAAGTGATTTACACCACAAATGTCTTTGAACATTACATGAACTTCTCCAGTACCAGTGAATGCTGCAACAAAGTACTTTATACACATAGTATACTTATTTTTTGTATTGTATTGAACTGAATACAGCTTAAACAACAACTTGAAATTGACAATAAAAACCCAGTATTTGTACTTGAATTATCTAAAATTATTTTTTGAGAGTTGAGTTGTTATCAGCAGATGCACAACATGGTCTTCCTTTGCTCTGAAAGTTGAACACCACATCAATATCTCCATCATATATTTTAACTCTATTTGGGAAATCAGGTATGGTCGGTTGATTGTCAGCATTCAGAATTTCTCTTCAAAATATACGCCTGATAGATAAAGGAGAATTAGGTAATCGGACTCTATTGTTGTTGGGGTAAATGAATAAGTGATAAATAATGTGGGGTGGAATTGTGGATAAAAGGGAGAGGGTCTTCATTGGGACTGTAGAATATGAGCTCATATGATCACTGAAGCATGAATTTAGAGGTAGGGTTGGTAAACCCAGTTTAACATTACTCATCAGGGGTTAAGACGTTAAACTGTTGTCATTATGGTAGATGACAAACGTGTTTCATACTTCAAGGCCTTGAAGCTAACCCTACACGTGGTTACCAAATAAATTCATGCAATAAGGGACATAAGTGTTGGGTGGGATGAATGGGAGACTTACAATGTACGCTAACTCGTGAACATACGTAAGGCCAAAAACCTGAACTTTAACCGGAAAAAGTAAAAATAAATGGTAAAAATAGCTGAAAAGAAACAGAAGGTTGGAGAAAAGGGGAAGAGCCTACCTTGGAGAATGAAACGCTGGCGGACCAGTGGATGTGAAGTGAGTAAAATGTTGGAATTAGGCATATTCCTTGGTGAATACAGCTTGGCTATGATGTTTATAGCGAAACTGTAAGAAAAAGCCGGTAAAAAGAAACGCGTGACATAATTTAAAAGAAAAAAAAACGTCAAACCGTGACGTGTACGGAAAGTAGAACGGAAAATAAATAAAAGAAAACGAAGGGGAATATGTTGCCAGGAAACTCAAGAAAAAATGGCGACATCCTAGGAAAAAAAACCAATACTACGGAGGGGGAGGTGGAGAGGACGAAGGGGGGATGGGTTTAAACGGGAACCCTGTGTGTGGACGTGTGTACTGGAAAAGGAGTAAACCAAAATGGCCGACCAAAGTGCTGACAAGGGGAAAGAAGGAGTTACATGAAAGGATAAAAAGGTGAGGAAAGGCAGGCAAAACTACATGGAATAGTTATTTATTGAAAGCTAGACTGTTAACAATAGTGGGAGGGCCGTAAAAAACATAAGATGATAAAAATTGGGGACCTAGCGAATATGTAATAATGTTGTTATTTAATTGTTCCATTGTAGATGATAGTGGTGAAGTTGACCAATGATGTACTATCCCAGTACTTTGTAGATACATTGTAAGATACGATGATGAAGTCTTGATAATAAATATCGTGAATATAGACAATGTGGCTGATGGTAGAAGACAATAGTCATATTTGATCCAGTAGTACTAATGAGTAGAAATGAAGTCCTTGATATATTGTACAAATGATGACATAAAACCCATGTAGACGGTATAAATATGTAGAATAATGTTAATGTAGAGGCACAACTTGAAGTAAAGAAGTATGAAACACCATCTTTCTTCTGTGTTGAATGGTAAAGTGTTTATAAATGTGCCTGAAAAGCCATAGATGGGTTGGTTTGACTTGATGTTGTGATCAAGTAAATCGGTATAATAAATAAGTCATGGTAGATATATCAGGAAGGTCAGCCATACATAGTAGGAATCCAAAATGCGAGCATATTCTGTGACATCTGGGATATACTAGGGAGTGACGGTGGTACAATGTAGAAATGGGATAGTGGTTGAGTATAATGGGGGTACATGTAGATCAAACTACAGGAGGCCATCCAAGGAGAGCAAGGAGAGAGGGAACACGGTTCAGCAGTTAGGAATGTGAGTGTTGGAAGTAGAGGTGAAACGTGTGTGTACTAGTGTGTCTTTAAGGTTGGAATGCCGGCTGTAGGCTGTGGTGGGAGAGTGAGGGAAGATACGTGAAAGTTCAGGATCCTTACTGATTAGAAACCAGAAGTGATGGAGTATGGAAGGAATGGAATGTAGTGTAGGATGGTATGGGACAATGAAAGGCAAGACCTGTTTATGTATGTGAGTTTCTTTGTGTGATGGATTATGAAGTAATTGGAACTGCGTGAGGTGTAGGATTTTGCTGAAGTTGTGATTGATCAGTGAGTTAGGGTAACCCCTGGAAAGTAATAGTAACATGCTGCTATCTGTAGGTTTAGTATATAATGTTGATTCCAGCTTTCGTTCAGGGGTTAGGTAAATGGTAGTATCCAAGAAATTGATGTCAGTAGGGGAGAATGAAAACTGGAATTTAATAGTGGGATGGAAGGTATTCATATATTGGAGAAGTTCAAGTAGGGTCTGCTCGCCATGAGTCCATATCATGAAAACGTCATCAATGTAACGTTTCCATAATAGGGGGTGTAGGTCGTTAGGGGTATTTGATAATATATTGTATTCTAATTGATGGAGGAAAAGATTTGCAAAAGAGGGAGCCATTCGGGTGCCCATGGCAGTGCCAAGTATTTGTAGATAATGTTGATCATTGAATAGGAAAAAAAATTTGTTTGAGGATAAATTCAAGAAACTTACGGAAAACATGTAGTGGAGGTCTGAGATGGGCTGGAATAAGGGAAACAACATTCAAAGAAGCATTAATACCTTCATCCTGGGGGATGTTAGTGTAAAGGGAGATTACATCAATGGTGACTAAAAGTGCACCAGGTGGCAGTGGGGATGGAATAGAAAGGGATAGTACGCAGGAAATCATTGGTGTCTTTGATGTGGGAAGGTATAAAAAGGAACAAATTGTTTAAGAAAATGATCAACAAAAATAGAGAGTTTCTCTGTAGGTGAGTCACAGCCTGAAATGATAGGTCTACCTGGTATGTTGGGTTTGTGGATTTTGGGTAACATGTAGAAGAGGGGTGTACGGGATGGGGAGTTAGGGAGTAGATACTTGTATGTAGGTAAATCAATGATTTTATCTGCCAACAATTGATGTAGATATTCAGAAATGTTAAGTACTAATGCTGGTATAGGGTTATGGTTGATGGGCGAATAGTGATTGGTATTAGAAAGTTGTCGTTGGGCTTCTATGAGGTACAAGTGTTCTGGCCATAAAACTATAGAGCCACCCTTATCGGCTGGTTTGATGATGGTATTTGGTAGTTGTGAAAGCTCTCTTAGGGCCATCCTCTCCCCATGTGACATGTTTGAGCTGTGCCCATGAGAAGAGGGGGGGTTGTGAATTGTGTTTTTGTATTTGTTCCCACGCAGAGTTGCAGTAGATGATAAGATTGTGGTTAAGTGGGGTAGGGGGGTTCCATGTACTGACACTCTTGAATGGGGTTTTCTTGTGTTTCTTACCATAAAAATGGTATCTCAAGTATAGTCTGCGTTTAAATTGTGGAAGGAGCTCTTAAAGGGGGACTAGTACGTAAATCGTTCAAAGTTTGATTTAGCTGAAACTTCACTGAAATAATCTCAAAGACCCATACAAATCACTGATAATTTTTTTTCTCAATTAATTCCAATGGGAAGTATTACATTTGTATGAATCTTTAGAGGTGTCAGTGACGTCACTTTACTCAACCAAACAATCGTCACGGCTTCGCTCCATACATTTCTTCATGTCTAATGACTTGAATAATTTTATTTCTATGAAGCTAAACGTTTGTGTGAAGGAGTTTTCTTACCTTTCTTTGTGCTTAGGATTGATTGTTTGACATAGTTTTCTCAGTGACAGAGCTGTTATCTGAACAAAAACCGTTCAGATATTTGATCACAAAATACAAAGAAATGTATGGAACTGAGTTTGGGTTGAGTAAGTGACGGCAATGACACCTCTAAACACTTCATAAAAATGTATTACTTCCCATTGGAATTTGAGAAAAAAATTAACCAGTGATTGTATGGGTCTTTGAGATTATTTCAGTGAAGGTTTCAGCTAAATCAAAAGTTTGAACGATTTACGTACTAGTCCCCTTGAAGCTCCATCGTTGATGGTGGTTTGGGTGTGGAACAAATTTTAAATCCCTTATAGAGAACTTCATTTGATAGGGGGGTTAGGTTTATACGGGGTGAGGTAACCACGCCTTCCGATGTACAATCAATTTGGATTTTCTTGATGAACCGCATTTTTTTACGGTGGTTCTTGCCTTTGGTGGGGGCAATGTCGGTTGGCGGTGGGGTAGATAGGTGTTGACAAGTAGATAATGAAGTAGGGAATTTTGAGGGTGGCTCTACGGGTTTTTTGGAAACGGGTGGGGTTCTGTCATGATGCGCAGAAGGCTGGGAATGGGAGGTGGCGGGCTGTTGGTTTGGGTGGTGGTGGTGTTACCGGTGTGGATGGGTTAGGGTCGGTTTCGTGTTGCTGTGTTGGTGTGGAGTTTGTGTGGGAGTGCCTGGTGGAATGATGGGTGATGGTTATTATGAATGGTGGTGGTATGTGACGTGGTTGGACTGTGGTGATTGTGGTCGTGGGTTTGGTGGTGTGGGTTTATGTTGGATTGGTGGTGAAATGTGGTGAGTGATGGGGTTGTATGGAAATGGTGTTGGTATTATGTGGTAATGTGGGTGGTGATTGTGGCTGTGGTGGTGTGGGTTTATTGTTTGGTGGCGGCGGGTTAAGCTTCAAGGCCTTGAAGTATGAACCAAAGCTTCGCGGAGCGCAGGAAAGGACCACCAGCCAAACGGACCAGGAAACCCGCCCGAAGGCAGGTTATAGGGTGTCGGTTTTGTCGTTTTACCCTTCTGGTCCGCGGCAAGGCAAGGACAGGGAGGAAAGGCGCAACACAGGGGGACCTAAAAGCGGGGACTCTAACGAGCTACACAGTAGATTAAGTCAAGATCGCACTTTATTAGGAGATCAATGACTGGTACCCAGAGGATTAATTTAATAATTATAATGAATAGTTATAGTTGTAACCACGTCTCGAGCGGCCTCGCACACTTCTGGACGAAAACAATCCTTCATGCTGTGGCCCATGCTGCCCACAGAAGTAACAAGTTGTTGCCCCAGCGTGTCGTGGGCGTACTGGCCCGGGACACGACGCAATCTGGGCGCCGCGGAGCTGACGGGCCACGGCCTGGAGTGCCTTATCGATCTCTTTTGATATTGCTACCTCTTCATCCGAGCCAGAAGCTTAGTAGGAAATGGCTGTAAAGAGGGAAAAGTTCCCGCGAGCGTGTCGAGCCGCAGGATGTTAGCGGACTCGCACGCTGTGACGGATGCCGTCTCTATCGCCACGTCCACTTCTTTAGTTTTTCTAACGCCCGCCATAGTGGCATGATGCATCCAAATAGGGCGCGGTTTTGGTGGGGGGGTGGAGGTGTCTCGAATAACATCTCCGTCTTTAGTGGGCGGAAGCGTCGAGTCCACTCGAACCAGCGTCAGTAGCTGTCGGAGGTCCTCGATCCTCCTTTTGCAGTTGATCGAGCTGAAAAACACGTATGTACCTCAACCACCAGGAACAACTGAAGTACCGCGGGGACATAAATTTCATCGTGGCCATAAGACTATAATTCCGTATAGCTCTCCTTATTGACAAACAAACTCAGTAAGTCCTGTCTAAGGTCAGTAGCAGGCACCGGTGTACGAAATAACTAATAGTACAAAATATAAAAAGTATTAAAATTAAAGAACCCAAAATAATAAAATAATAAATAAATAACTAAAAGAATTAAACAAAATATGAAAAAAATAAATAACTAATAATTAAAAAACACACAATAATAATAATTAATTAAAAATAACATAAATAAATAAATTCCTGATGTTGTTCATTAAGAAACTGAGACCCAGTCTAAATATACAAACGTGACTCCGTGCGTTGCTCTAAACTCTTGTTTGACTTTATTACTTTTTTCTGATATAATCAACGGTTATTGCTTTTATTGTTATTTATCTATCTTTCATTTCACTTTACTTTCATTGATAATGGCGTTCAGTTAACGTCGAAAACGTCGTCTATATTATATATTTATAAGTATTTAAGAAACATTATTCGCGAGATTTTTAATAGTTACATGTTTAATAAAGTCTGACTTATTGAATAATCGATAAGATAATAAAATAATAATAATAATAATTAATAATAATAATATAATTATAATAATAATAATAATCTAATAATAATAAATAATATAATAATAATAATATAATAATAACGGTTTGTTTATCAAAGAATTCTATCATTGCAAGAAAGGTGGGTACCCTTTCAAGGCTGGCGCTGGGAACTGTGAAGGGGCATATTGCACTGGTCTTAGCCAATCGGACTCGAGGAATTATTCCAGTCTCATCGAATATTCGTTATTATTCGAGTTCAATACGGTACCTATTTCACACCGACGAGCCATTAAATTCATCAGGACAGCTGCAATTGTAACCGATTGGCCATGCACACGCATCACATTTAGGCACGGGATACTGGAGCACTCAGTTGAAACTCTCGAATAACAAACGAAGAATTATTATTATGATGATTTGTTGTAAAAACAAAAAAATGATTATTATATGGAAAATAAATAAAATAATATGTTATTAGCAGTTTAAAATTATTACGTCCAGCTATGCCACTTTTGCTAATAAAAATATGGTGTGTATTTACAGGGCAGGTATATAATACAGTAGGCCAGTTTAGTTAATGATTAGCGTGCAGTGGACCACGTGCGATAGGACGTTATTCTAGTAGACCATTTAAAGTCTTTATGAATTCCTAGAGCCCAGTGACAGTTACAGTCTTTCAACTGGAATGACTTAAACACTGTCATGCCAATATATCAGTCGACAAATCTCTTTGGGTGCCATGGTTAAAAAAAAGTCTAATTATCGGCGCTTTGCGAATTGAACGTGGGGGGTGGGGGGGGGGGGGGGGAGGGTTAGGGGGTAAGGGGTGGGTAGGAGGGGAGGAATCTCTGGAATTTCCTTAAACACCTGTCACGGACAATATTCAGTACGACAAATCTCTTGTGTTCCATGGTCTAAAAATAAAAAGTCTAATTCTCGGCTGTTTGACGAATTCCCCGTGGGGGGGGGGGGGGGGGGGGGGGGGGGGGAGGGTGTTAGGTTGTGGTCTTGTAGGGTTTTGTCTGAGGTAGGAGGGGAGGGATCTTCTGGAAGTCCTTAAAACCTGTCACAAAAATGTTCAGTCAATTTTCTGGATACGTGAGTGAAAAATAAAAAACGCTATCGAAAGCCGCTCTTCGCAAGCAGTTTTGTATTGTGTTGCACCACGTAACTGCCATACTGCTCGTGAGTGTAATAAAAAAACTATTTGTATGTACCAACTGGTCAAAGTTCATTTTTACTCGTGCTCTGATTGGGCGGCGGGTCGGTATCACGTGAAGTTGAACAAGTTTTCATGTGTCCCCCGGCAAACAGTCTCTCAGCGGGCAACAATATGTTGTCGGACCGGCAATAACAACAAACGGAAGTTGATTGCGCTTTGTAAACTTGATTGGCGTTGGTAAACGCCGCTTGAAAAGCGGGAAAATCCATCGTTTTGTTGTTCTTTGACAGTTGGGTATTATAACAAAACCACCTTATGGACTGGGACATCGGGAAAGCAGTATGTTTTTGGTCCCTCGACCGTCCGAATTCGCGGTCCGGGGACCACAACAAAGACTGTTCCCTCGTGGTACCAAAGTCAATAAGTATTAAATCTTAGTCTGTCGACAAAGTGTTCAGTTCAACTTCAGTTGATAATTTCAAATCTCGCCGACACAGAAAGCCGATCTCGGTGAAAAGGGGGCTAACATCAAAAATCAACTCGGCTCTTATATTCGCTTGTGGTTTCAAAGGTTACAGCCATTTTGAAAGAGGAACCTGGAAACTATAAAAATAGAGACGTCGCAAATAGGCAGTGAAGTGGATAATAATCTTAGCAGTTCGAACACCGATTAACGAAGGATGCATCCGCTTCTGCGAAAATCGTCCCTGGGCTAAATTAGATACTACTGTTAGGTCGGAAATGAAAGTTACGCTGATTATCCCGATAACTTTGGTTTGCGGTTTTTTAAAAAATATTTCTGAAAATGTCAAGGGATCTTAATTGTAAAATTGATCATGTTTTACATTCAAGTGGAACCTCTCAAACTGCCTCTCTTTGTTTTATCCTACAAAATGAAGAAGGATCGCTAAAAAAGTTACACAAACTCCTGCACATCAGTGATGGAACACAAGCTATAGGTTTGGAAGCGATTGTTCGGGTTTCTGCTTAGTACAGATACTATAAACGAGATTTATTAGTTAGGTATATCTCGACTGTCAATACATGTTCGAAATGCTTCCATGCAAGCCTGGCAACACGACAGCCAATATACGCTTTGTTCGTTGTAAGGAAATGCACGTGCGCTCCCGTGATGAAACAGGAGAAGCAAGCAAAAACGTTGAGGAAAATCAAGGAAAACAACAATTAAAAAGTCTCATTTGGCTGAGCTAAGTGAAAGCAAAGCATTTGCCGCAATGAATTGAAAAATGTTCAGGTGCTTCCTGGAATTTTACGAAAAAAAAATGTAAAGCCGCAACATCCTGACACGAACAAGTTTTCCTTGAAAAGTTTTCCCGTGACAAGGAGACTTGTTCGTGTAGACGACAAAAAACATTCGGCCAATTTTCCCGTGTCAAGGAAAAACTTGCTCGCTATTAGATGACAAAAAAAAAAATTGTCTAATATTACCTTGCAAGGAAAACTTTCAAGAAAAAAATTGTTGATGTATATGCGGCTTTAAAATTGTCCCATTCGCTTTCAATGTCATTAATCTTTCCATAATAAGGTTAGGTTTCGTCTGCAGCTGTTGGCGCGATACTCAGTTTATAGTGTTAGTGCCAGAACTCCAGGCTTTTCCACAAGCTTGCCCGTCGCGTTGAACATGTCTGGCGAGAGGAATTATCGCAATGCAGGTAGTCCAATTTGTCGGCGACGAGAACAAAGTAAGGACAAACATTCGACGAATTGGCGCAAAAAAACGCACATTACTCGGGTCTCCACACAATCCTGTCGGACATGGGGTGACAGCGCCAAAAAAGACTTGTTTGCCAGCTCGACGAAGTTCATGTAAAAAAACATGTTACTTTATCCCGCAGGAAGTGTTGTGCTTCTATTTGTATCATGTTGTACTTTAGAAAGCGTAGTAGAGGATAAACCAAATAGAAAACACAAGGGTTTCTGGTGGCGGGAAGACCATTATTAGGAAGGTCTTCGTCTTAATACGGAACTGAAAGTGATTTAATTGCAACGGTCGGTTTGGGTTGGCCTTTCTCTGTCATTACTTTTACCAGTAGGGTGTTGGAAGCCGTGTCTTGGAATGAAAGACCAAATAATAGTCATTGTTTCGACTAATATAATCACCACTCGGGTGGTCACAAAAAGTTGCAGGCAAAACTTAATTTTTAAAGAGATATAAAGATACTTTTCAAAACAAGAAACGCAGAGATACCTACACGTATTACTAACAAACTATTCAAACAATGCTAGCTCTTGGGAAAAAAAGAAAAACGGGGCTCGTGTACAGTTTTTGAAAAGGTTTCAGCTCGCCTTATGGATGAAAGAATAAGGCATTTCTGTGCAAATAATCGATTCTCTCAGGGTCTCTCTATTAGGCAATTTATTTTTATTTTGCTTTTTTTTTTTGTTTTTTTGTTATATTGTGAAAAGCGATTTGGACGTTAACGGAATTAGCTATAGAAACAACAGTATTATTTATTTAAAGACTATTAATTATTATTATTTGTATTTAATGTGTTTTTGCGTCGTTTTCAAAGAGTGCCGCCAGAGATTGACATGGGTGGGAGGATATTTCTACAACATAGCTTCCCGCAGTCCTTGACCCATCGTCAGAGGATACGTGCATGGAATAAGAGTTACAAACACCAAGAAAAGACACAAAACAAAAACACCCGGGAAAACTATTAGAGATACGTGGTGCTGCTATTTCAGATTATTCTAAGCAGTAAAATCCTAACAGTAAGATCAACATGCTTTGCTCGAGATAGATCACACGACCATGTTATGGTCCGGCCCATTCATACCGGCATAAAGGGTACAAACCGCTAGGACCTGGGGAAACCAGGGACGGAAAGGGGTTGCACACCGTGTTTCAGGATTTCGCAAAGCGTTTTGCATAAGTAGGTCCATCATGCTACCGTGATGACCACGCTTGCTGTAAGGGAGTTAGTAGAAGTTTTGGAAAATGGACGCAGAGTCTTCTCTCAGATGGAAAAAATTAAAGGGGTGAAGCTAACGGGGTGTGTGTCTTAGATCGGGTGGATATTGCAGGTGTAGATACCGGGGCGGGGCTGATGTTCTAGAATCAGGGCGGGAATCGATTGAGGTGTAGCTATACCGGGCGGTTGCTGTCTAGATCAGGGCGTGTAATAATTGCAGCGTGTACCTTAAGCATGGAGTAAATAGACCCCCACTCTCTTTCAAGGAACACTAAACGACATTGAAGGTATAAGGACATCCCTAATAATGATTTACCCACTGGCAACGTGCAAAATATTGTTCGACGATCTGTACGCAATACAGCTTGTACCTTCGAAACCCAGACATTCTGTGAGGACTGTTGGGTGGCATCTTCTGGAAATCCTGGGCTGAGACAACAAATTAAAATTGGAAATCAAACGCTACAAACAAACCAAAGATATGTGGATTTACTTCAAGAAAAACAAAATGACTCTCTAGCGCCTCCCCAACATCAATGATGTGGAGCTTGAACGAGTTCACCAGTTCAGACTGAGAGTTCGAATATAGCCAGGTCCAGAATGATTAAAATGAAGTCTCGCACATATCCGAATATTGCCAGTAAAGCTCGCTAAACGTATATTATAGGTGACGGGCTGTAGAGAAGCCAAACGAGTTGGGGGCTTAATACCTGTACCGCAAAGATCCGGCCCTATTGGATATCGCCAGCCCCAGATTAGGGCGGTCTACCTCAATATCTTTCTGCAGAGCTGCAGAGAGTCCAGTAACGTTTGTCTAAGAATTAAGAGCTACCAAAGGACACCCTTGAACCACTGGCACCTATTGGAATAGCGCCAGCCCCATATAGGGCGGTCTACTCAAATCTTTTCTGCCAGAGCTGCAGAGAGTCCAGTACCGTTATCTGTATAAGGGAAATTCATGAGCTACCAAAAGGACACCCTTGATACCACTGGCCCCTATCTTGGACTACGGGCCAGTCCCCATATAGGGCGGTCTACCCCCTATTTTCTGCAGAGCTGCAGAGAGTCCAGTACCGTTGTCTAAAGATTTCAGGAAGCTACCAAAGGACACCTTGAACCATGGCCCCTAGTGGGATACGGCCAGGCCCCCTATAGGGCGGTCTACCTCAATATCTTTCGCAGAGCTGAGAGGAGTACGGAGTACCGTTGTCAAGAATTCATGAGCTACCAAAGGGAAACCCTTGAAACCACTGGCCCCTATGGACTACGCAGCCCCATACTAGGGGACGGTCTACCCTCAATATCTTTTCTGCAGAGTGCAGAGAGTCAAGTAACGTTGTTAAGGAATTCATGAGCTACCAAAGGACACCCTTGAAACCACTGGCCCCTATTGGAACACGCCAGCCCCCATATATGGCGGTTACCTAATAATCTTTTCTGCAAGAGCTGCAGGAGAGTCCATTACCGTTGTCAAGAATTATGAGATTTACCAAACAAAAAGGTGGGGGGGGGGGGCGTAAAAAAACACCAACCTTGCACCCAATGGCCCTATTGGACTACGCCAGCCCCATATAGGGCGGGTCTACCTCAATATCTTTCGCAGAGATGCAGAGGTCCAGTACGTTGTCTAAGAATTCATGAGCTAACAAAAGGACAACCCCCGAACCACTGGTCCCTATTGACTACGACAGCCCTCCCATATAGGGCGGTCTACCTTCTAAATCTTTCTGGCAGGCTGCAGAAGCCAGAGCAGTCCAGTACCGTTGTCTAAGAATTCATGGAGGCTACAAAGGACCACCTTGGAACCCACTGGACCCTATTGGACTACGCCAGCCCAATATTAGGAGGTCTCACCCAAATATCTTTCTGCCAGAGCCGCACGAGTGAGTCCAGTACCGTTAGTGTCTAAGAATTCATTGAGCTACCAAAAGGACACCCCTGAACCCACTGGCCCCCTATTGGGACTACGCCAGCCCCATAAGGGCGGTTCTACATCAATATCCCCTTTCTGCAAGAGCGCAGAGAAGTCCAGTACCGTTGTCTAGGAAATTCATGAGCTTACCAAAGTACAACCTTTTGGAACCCACTGGCGCCCCTAATGTGGGACTACGGCCCAGCCCCATATAGGGGGGCGGTCACCCTCAAGTTAATCTTTCTGCCGAGCTTGCAGAGAGTCCAGTACCGTTGTCTATAATTGCATGAGCTAAAAAAGGACAACCTTGAACAATGGGCCAGAGAAAGAGACACTGCGACTAAGAATAAGTGGGGACGCATGATGGAAGAAGAAGGAATAACTTTAGTCATTTCTTTGACGGAGCCATCCCAAACACAAAATTACAACCTACGATTTCAGGAACCTGCACGGACACAGGGACAATACTAATCCCTTATAAGGCCCTTAACACGTCCCCAAATTAAACTAGCTATCTTATATGTTCAGGCGTAGGTAGCAAATTTTTTTTTCTTATTTTATTACATTAATTAATTAATTATATTAGTAGTTAATTCGCTTATGAAACAATACAAGCGATCATTTTAAATTTTGTAAAATAAGGTTTTTTTATCTATTTTTTTATCTCTTATTGTAATTTTGTTTTGAGAAATAAAGTTATTATCTTAATTTAAATTATGTAGCACCTAGTTCTTGTTTCTCCAATTATCGCTTCTATTAGAATCAGTAAGGTAGAGTACTGAGTTTAATTTAAAAATAGCGTTAATTCGTTTCTATCGTATTATTGGTCCGAGGGGGTTTGTAAAGTTAAGGTGAAGCGCGTTTTTGAGGGCGTTTAGGTCAAATTTATGATGTGTGTTCAGGGGGTATTTACTACGATCAGTTCGAATTCGATCAGTTTTCACCAGCACCAAACGAAACGTAAGGTAACGTCCTTGTGGCTTGAATGTCCCGTTGAATCACTTTATTTCATTCGCCAACAAGGTAGTCACCTTTATTTGTATTCGTATTTTTAGTTTTCTAAAACCGTAATATTTCGTTCGAGTCAGTTATTATTATAATAAACTTACGTTGGGGCGGTAACTTTGTGG